>JAMXBD010004378.1:0-66325 GCA_024138025.1 Combretum micranthum
GCCCCCCCCCAAGCTTCAATTTGCAAATTTTTTTAAGTTGTTTTATTCCATTTTAACCTAATTCCATTTTATATATAAGCTATATTTTCTCTCTCTTTCTCCATTCTCTCATTTTGCAAACTTTACAAAAGGTATAAAACTCTCAAAATCCTCTCCTCCACATCCTCCTTTGCCGTGAGCTTTAGAGCTCCCACACACACACACACAACTTTCCATTTTCTTCTTTTCATCTCCTATTTTACTCTAAGTAATGAGCTTTTACTCCTCCTACTCATAGATCTTTGTAATGGCTAGGTTATTCTTGGATATTCCAACCAAATGTCCCCATGATCTCTTGGTAGGGACAAGGAAATATCAAAAACAAGAATACCAAACCATCACTAGTAGATCTTGTATTTCAAGGAGCTTTCAAGGCATAAGCTTTATGACTTTTCATCAAAAAGTTTTTTGAACAAAATATCTTTTATAAAAATGTAGTTTTTATGTTTTCAAAACTTATTTAAGCACTTGATATAGTAGATCTACTATTTTACTATTCATATTCATGTAGGCATTTAAGATCTCATCATTATTTTGAGTTTATGTGCATTAATAGTCTTTAATGTTTTTGTCCTTAGTAAATAACCTTTCTAGTAGATAGATCTATACGTAGATGAGTTAATAAAGTCAAAAAAGGAAAGCACTTTTTAAGAAATGAACTTGTGTAAATTCAGATGGCTTGAGAAACCTAGATTAAAAACCCTTTTACTAACTTCTAAACATGTGTTTTACAAGAAAAATGAAGCCTTTAGGTGATAGATAATGTTTGGTAATATTTTTCATGAGTTTAAATGAGTTTTTACTAAAGAAAATAATTGAAACAAGAGATGAAGTCCAATAAAAGTTTTGAGTTAAAAGTCTTGAAAACCAAATTCGTAATAATGGATAGATAGTTAGAAAACACTAGTTTTCTAACTTCAAAAGTGGTATTTTCTTAAATAAATGAAGTCCTTAGGTATAGGTAAAATAAATACTTAAAGATCTAAGTATAAAATGCATTTTTCCTAAAAGAATCAACTTGAAATGAAATTTTCTAAATTCGGATTTTTTGAACCACTCTAGTAAAAGACCCACTTAAAGGTTTACAAATGAAGACTTTATTAAGGAAATAAAAGCCTTAGGATATAGTTAATATAAGAGTCAAAATTTCTTTAAATAAATAGGATTTTCCTAAGAAAAATCCTTAGAACTAGTAGGTGTGACCAAATGTTGCAAAGTTGATTCTTAGACAATAGCAAAACATAGTGTCTTAAGACAAGGTTTATTTAAAATTCTTTAAGTCTAAAAATTTATAAGACCTTAGACACTTAAGAGTTCATATCATGAAATTCATGATAGGGAAAATCATTTCCATGGCATTTAGTTTCATTTTTCATTTAGGAATCTCAAGTGCATTCATAAAAACCGCATTTTCGGAATCAACATAACCCCTGTACAGATCTGACCCCTCATTTCCGAGGCTTAGATATTTTCAAAACTTGATTTAAACTTCATATTTAGAAAGATCTTCCGAAGTAGATAGAAATCGATATAAAATTTGCGAAATTCCGACTTAAAACGACCAAGTTATGGCCATTTTAAATCGGGACTTCGAAAATGACGCGAATTTCGATTTCACTAAGTTTTCTTAGAGTATTAGCATTCTTAGATGGTAGAATACTTATTTGGGTATTTCTTATATGAATAGGTGAACCCGTGGATGTTGACTCTTTGCCTCCGGATTATTATTACTAGAAGAAAGGCGAACCTATGGCGGAGTGAGTTTTTCTTCCTGATTCATTTATTGTATGTGCTTGTAAAGTAGTGCACTAGAATGTAGGCCAAATGAATGAAATATGAATGATGGGAATAATGAGAAATTATATGTTGATGATGATGTGAGAACTCAAATTAAGAATATTGAAACAGGGTGATAAATTTTGGTTGTGTACTTAGCTATGATGGATTGTGTGAGAAATTGTTTGATCGCCTAAGTAAAATGGCTTAATCAACTACTCGGACTAATGCCAAATTTGACATGTGCATATCATAAGGGGAAGGAGCATTAGCATTTGGAGGTTAATCGTGATCCATAAACGATATCGAATAATCGTAGGTTAATCGTGATCCATAAATGATATCGAATAATCGTAGGTTAATCGTGATCCATAAACGATATCGAATAATCGTAGGTTAACCGTGAACCATAAACGGCATAAAGTTAGTACCGCAGTATTCGTTAATCTGCTAACCTGGGATAGAGGGCGCAAGTCCATCCACATATGATTTCCGGCTGGTCATATGTTTGTTGAACTCATGTGCTTGGTGCATTCACTTGCTTGCTTAATCACTTGGTTGAATTGTTGTGACATGAATGTTATTGTGGAAGATTACACTCACTAAGCTTGTTAGCTTACGTCCCTACAGTCCATTCCTTTTGCAGCTACCCCATTTGTGGCTTAGGCGGCGTGACCTGGCTATATAGGTACAGAAGCTAGGGGTTTCCCCTAGAAGTTGGAATTGTTTGTTTAGACTTCCATAGGAAACTTTTAAGACTTTGGATGACTGTATAAGGCCATGAATTATTCTTTTGCGGGGGAATGCCCCTTAGATTATGTAATATTTATTTATGTCTCATGAGTTATATCCTACTGCTAATGCATGCCAAATTAAGCTTTGATCTCCATTTGGAATTGTACTCTATTGTTGTAAAGGTATGCCTTACATCTATATGAGGCTCTCGAAGGACTAAGGCTGTAATTCGGGAATCTTATATGGTATGTGGCGGACTGTTACGTTTAGGATACCCTATGGGGCGTGACAAGTTTTGTGAACACTGTGTGTTTGGGAAGTAGAAAAGAGCCAGATTCACCACAGGTAATCACAATACTAAGGATATTTTAGACTATATCCATTCTGATCTATGGGAATTAGGGACCGACTAGAGTACCTTCAAGTGGAGGTGTTGTTCACATGCTAACCATTATTGATGATTTCTCTAGAAGAGTATGAGTATTTTTCTTGAAGCAGAAGAATTATGTTTTACCCACATTTAAGGAGTGGAAGATGATGATTGAGAAACAAACTAGCAAGCAGGTAAAGCGTCTTCACACTGATAATGGCCTTGACTTTTGTTCTAATGATTTCAATGTTTTATGTAAGTCAAAAGGAATTGTGAGGCATCTTATAGGTCTTGGTACACCTCAACAAAACAGGGTAGCAGAGTGGATGAATAGAACCATTATGGAGAAAGTCGGGTATATGCTACCTAATGCTCAATTAACAAAGTCATTCTAGGCTGATGCAGCTTTTATAACATGTTATTCAATCAACATATCTCCATCTACAGCTATTGAAAAGAAGACTCCACTAGAGGTATGGTCTGGTACTTCTGCTGATTATTCAGATTTGAAAGTTTTTTACTATCCTGCATATGCTCATGTAGATAGTGGGAAGCTTGAGCCTAGATCTCTAAAGTACATATTCCTTTGTTTTAAACCTGGTGTCAAGGGATATAAATTGTGGCATCTTGATTTGAAGAAAGTCATTATCAGTAGGGATGTGATTTTTTATGAAGCATCTGTGTTATTTGACTTATCTTTTATAACTTCATCCAATAAAGTACAGAAGAAATCAAGCATGCAGGTGGAGTTTCAAATTGATTTAGGGTCAACATCAGAGTCCACTTCTCATCCTAGATCACAGACAAAGGATAGTTCTGTCTCTATACCATCACAAAAGTAGTATTCCATTACTAGAGATGGACCCAAGAGAGAAGTCAGACCTCCTCAGAGATATGTAGAGGTAGATCTTGTGGCTTATGTACTAAATGTTGCAGAGGAGATTGATTCTAATCAGGAGCCATCTAATTATTCAGAAGTTATGAATTGTGATGATTCTGGTAAATGGATGATTGCAATGTAGGAGGAGATAGAACCCCTTTGCAAGAATGAAACTTAACATTTAGTGAAACGTCCTAAAGGGAAGAAGACTGTTCGATGTAAATGGGTGTTCAAGAGAAAAGAAGGAACATCAGGTGTTGAAGAGCCTAGATACAAAGCAAGACTTATTACAAAGGGCTACAATCAGACACTAGGTATTGATTTCACTAATGTGTTTTCTTTTGTTGTAAAACATAGCTTTATTAGAGCATTACTTGGTATTGTAGCTTTACACAATCTTGAGCTTGAATAGTTGGATGTGAAGACTGCTTTCTTGTATGGAGAGCATGATAAAGATATTTACATGCAACAGCGAGAAGGTTTTGTGGTCTCAAGAAAGGAGGATCATGTTTGCATGTTGAAGAAATCACTTTATGGCTTGAAGCAATCACCCAAGCAATGGTATAAGATGTTTGACTCATTCATTACTTCTCATGATTTTAGGAGAAGTAATTTTGATAGTTGTGTGTATTTTGAGAAATGTGTAGATGGGTCTTTTGTTTATCTTCTTTTGTATGTAGATGACATGTTGATTGCAACCAATAATAGAGGAGAAATTGAGAAGCTTAAAAATCATTTGAGTAGAGAGTCTGAAATGAAAAACTTGGAAGCAGCAAATAAGATACTTAGGATAGAAATCCTAAGGGATAGAAAAGAAGGCACATTGCATCTCAATTAAAAGGTGTACTTTGAGAAGATTCTTTACAGGTTTAATATTATGAACACTAAGCTTGTCAGTACACCTGTAGCAGCACATTTCAGGCTATCGTTTGCTTTGTCTCCACAGTCAGATGATGAAGTTGTGATAGGAATCATAGGTCGTCTGGACCTATAACTCGATCTAGAGCTAAAAGGTTGATGAACTTGGTTCATAGGATTCTAATAAATAATCCGAATAATGATGAAATGGGCTTATTTAGTGGGATTGAATTGCACTTTAGAGTGAAATAAGAGTTTACATGTTTACAGGCTAAAATAGATGTTGGCCATGCCCAAACTGTGAGTGATTGATGCCTAAATTCTGATGGTCGTGGGTCAAATGATGATCGTAGGTCAAGTTTACCCCTCGACATTGACCCTCGATAGTGTTAATTCTTGCACCCGATAGAATATGAAGATGACATGGTGATATCTAATGAAATTAAGAAGATTTGGCACATAGAAGATGGAACAATATATTTTCCTATTATATTAGTGAATAGACTTAAATCTTTTCTTTATTATTTATTTCCTGTTTTATTGTCTTTAAGGATGGTACATTTTCCTATTTAGTCTTTTAGACTTCTTTCCTAGTTTACCTATCCAGAATATTATAAATAGGCCTGGAAGCATGTAAGAAGGGACAATTGAGTTTTGATGAATTGAGACTTGTCTTTTAGATGAATTATTCTTGAATAAGAATTCTTTGAGTATTTACTTTCAAGATTTTTCTTTATTGTTTCTTGTCATCATGAGTCATATCAATAGCTAGGGCAACTAGTTCAATTTAGTCTTTGGTTCATCATATCCAAGGTTTGATTCATTCATAGCTTTAATTTCTTGTTTCATAAACCATAAAACCCAAAATTATATTAAATACCATAAATCGCAATTGAAAGCACTAGATCTGTCATTAAATTGGATATACCGATCCATATCAATTTGAATATATGTCAAGAGTTCCTTATTTTAGTACCGTAGGATCTCTTATGTATGCTATGGTCTATACACGACCTGATTTGTCATATGCTGTGAGTATTGTTAGCAGATATATGACAAATCTTGATAAAGAATACTAGAGAGCAGTTTAGTGGATTTTCAGGTGCTTAAGAGGCAATACTAATCTTTATCTATAATTTAGTAGAACTAGAAATGGAATTGTTGGTTTTGTGGATTCTGATTTTACTAGAGATTTAGATAAGAGAAGATTTCTTACAGGTTACATTTTTACACTTAATGGTTGTGCTATTAGTTGGAAAGTCACATTGCAAGCTACAGTTGCTTTGTCCATAACTAAAGTTGAGTACATGGTATTTACAAAAGCTTTTAAGGAAGCGATATGATTAAATGGTTATTTGGCAAGATTAGTGATGACTTGAAGACTGCAACAGTCTTTTGTGACAGTCAAAGTACAATCCACTTCACTAAGGATCAGATGTATCATGAAAGAAATAAGCACATTGATATCAGGCATCGAGTCTGTTTGTTTTGGCTTTTTTCCGATAGATACAGACACTTTTTCAAACTTTTTTCTAATAAATTATTTATCAAGAAATAGATGTAGATAAAAAAAAAGTTGACAGTTCTTATCAAAAGAACAAATAGAACAAATATAGATAAAATTTAGATGCAAATCGGATATATTTACATATATCATTTTAAAAAAGATACAGATACAGATGAAAAACAGACAATCCAAACAGACCCATCATTTCGTTCGTAATGTTATTGCTGTGGTGATATTTCTATAAGCAAGGTTAGTATACAGCATAGCTCTACTGATATGATAACCAAGATACCTCCTATAGCTAAGTTTAGGCACTGTCTAGACTTGATTGGTGTTGATTGTTGATTGATCCCCTTTAGGGTTTGTGGAAGAGGATGAGAATGATTTGTTGTATGTGTTGAAGATTGAAGTTTGTGCTCATTTTGCTCCTAAATTTGTGTCGAGGTAGAGATTGTTGATGTTTGTGACCCAAATTCAAGTACACAGCTAGTTTTTTTTACTTACACCAGTGACCTAAAATTTTTACATCAACTTTAAAGTTTTTGCTTCTATGGTTGTTCACTGGCTCAACGCCGCCAACCTTTGATCATACGTTACCGACCTGGACCCTGTGCCCCACCGGCCTTTGAAGACAACATTAAAGATTTGCATTTTGTGAATTGTGAACACCAGCTTTTATCGAGTATGCCACCAGCGTTGGAGACATAAGCCACCAACCAACAAAATTTATGACTTTTCAAATTCCGACTCTTGATTCGGCCTACACGGCAAATATATGTGTTCATTTGTTGTTTTTTAGGTTTCATGAGAGTTTTTGATCAGGGAGATCACTTATACACATATCCTCTATAATTCTTTCTTCAACACTAGTGTATTTCGCTGTCTCCTTTGCTCGTGGTTTTTCCCACAAGGGTTTTCATATAAAATCTTGTGTATTCTTTATTTTTCTTGTTCTTGTTTTGCCATTGTTTGTGTTATTTGTTAGATTCTATTACAATAGTTAAGTTGTAGCTTATTGAGTTTATGGGGAATATATTAGGAAAACTACTGGAACTACTAAATTTCATGCTTATTATGGTTAATTACACTGCATACATTGTTTTTATTAAAAATTATCTTGAATCTCCCTCAATATATCTTAACACTAGTCTTCTATAATTTCTTCATATTTGACAAAATCTAGTAGGTACATGGTTTGTTCATGTTTGCAAAAGTACTGGGGTGTATGAGTGTATTTATCATTGTTGTTTATGGTTTGGCATGGACACGTATATGTTAATAAATAAATTTATGTGATTTGATAGTGGACATGTTTACTGAGGCTATGCATTTGTATTGTGTGCCATTGTGTTGAGGCTACATGCCGCTATTGCATCTAAGATTTGCAATCATATCTCTGTGTAGGCTTTGCACTTGTTGTTCTT
This sequence comes from Combretum micranthum, assembly GCA_024138025.1. NCBI lineage: Eukaryota > Viridiplantae > Streptophyta > Magnoliopsida > Myrtales > Combretaceae > Combretum > Combretum micranthum. Next base: position 7,590 of record JAMXBD010004378.1, read on the forward strand.
TTTTAAGAGGTTTGCGCTTGTTATAATTTTTATGGTGAGGCTCCATGCTCATTTAAATTTGGGGCTTAGACCATTCTCAAGGCTTGGTTCCAATGGAATTTGTTTCTACTACTAGTAGTGAAATCAATTTGATTATCATATTGCTTGACTTTAAGATATATATTGGATATGTGTTTGATGGTTGGTGCAATTAAATGTTGCAATAAATATTATAAGTTGCATGTGGTGTGGCATATGCATTGTTAATGTTTGTATGGCAGTTGTTATTTGTCGGGCATTGCTCATTCTTTTTGGGGAACTTTCTTTCAAGTGATTAATAAAAGAAAAATTAAAATTTAGGAGAGTGTGACAAACAAGTCGTATGTGTCGTGTAGGAACATGCGACGAATTAGTGTGTTCTTTTGGGTTGGAGGTGTTATAATGACAATATCCTTACAAGAGAGAGGTCCTTAAGAGTTGGGAGGACACTAAGGGATTTAAATAGAATCCTATACATGACCTTAGAGTGCTAAGTCAACAATTTTAGGTACTTTCTTCTTAAAAAGCTCCATTTTTATCTATGAATTTTTAAAAAAAAATGTTCTTAACAATTATCCATATTGTAACTTGGACTCATAATAAAAAAATTAGATAAAAGGCATACAAGTTTTTTTTTTTCTTTTTTTTTTTTTTGTGAAAGAAAAAGGACACCATTATAGAGTTTATGATAGTGAAGGAATCACCTTTATTAATTAAGGAAATCTTAAAGGATTTCTTGGTCTAGAAAATCAAGACGACCCTTGGATAAATATATTCTTATTACTATTGAAGCCTTTATTTAAGTATTTAATATTTTGATTGAATAATTTAAATTCTTTTTATGGGTGTTATTTCATTAACAAGACCTTCAATTAATGCTTCTCATGTTGTATGGCTATACACACAGAGGGTTAAGTGATGTATTAACCAAGGATGAATATATATAAGGTGAATAAGATGTGGGGCCTTCTCCGTACCAAATTCTACAAGATAAAAGTCTCCAAATTTTTTACCACTATAACATTTTGGATTCACTTTGTAACTTGTACCATACACATAAGTTGTGAAAAGTTAAAAGCAAAAGACGTGGAACTTATGGCAAAACACGTGAGATTAGGTAATTTTCCCTATCTTTTTAATTTCAAGTTTATATGACATTTGAAAAAACATATGAAACCTGTAGACTGGAGGAAGAAAAATGAAATATAAAGGGCAGGTGAGAGAAAATTTTTAATAAACTGAGGCTAGTACTTATTATGTATCAAATGGAGAAGAATAAGACGAAAGAAATAAAAAATATAATTAAGAGAGATATGGGAAGAGGAAAGAAAAATGTGAGAGTCGGTTTTCAATTTAACTATTCAAGGTTTTACTTTATGGGCTTGAGCTTTTTCTTCTTTTTTTTCCTCTTAAAGCCTTTGTTAGCCAAAATATGAAGTTATTATTGTTTTTCCTTTATGAATATTTATTATTATATATTTTGTAAGGTAGCTACCAAAGATCTTAGAAAATGTACCTTGTGAATATTAAAGTATAGGTTTTAACATAGATATAGGGTTTGATTCCATACCCATATTCTATTATGTATATAAGTTTTGAAAAATTTGTACCTAAGAGTTTTTTTTTTTTTGCCATCACATGGAATTTATCTTATAGCTCTTAATACTTATCTATAATCCATTAGGTCAAATAAGTTCAAGTAAGTATCTTCTGCATAGAATTATCTACTCACCCTACCACTACCATAAATATAAATGATATGAACTACTTGTTTAAAAATATAAATAGCTTAATTAAAACTGGTAAAAATAAATACAATTTAGATTACTCAAGTTGTGCAACATCAGATCGTTTTTCAGCGATGATATATCTAGCACACTTCTCCATCGATAAGACAGGCACGCATTCATATAATAAGGATTACTCAAGTGTTACGCCAAACACGCACTAGAATAGACATTTGCACAAACTAGGATCTCGTTCTCGTGGATGAATGGTGATCATAACTCAGGTTTTCAAACTTTTAGAGGAAATTACCAAATAGATTGAACAACCAAAGCCATATTATTTGACCACGAAGCTATAACAGCAGCATAAATGTAAAGTACAAAATAAACTGAGTAGACTCTAATCAATCCGACACATCACAAAAGATCATCATCAAAGAACCCAAGGGCTCATAAGCAAAATTTTCCATGCATAGATAGGAGGACGACTAGAGTAGAGAATGTAAGTGCATTAATAAGAGAAAAGAGGCAGAAAATGCTGAAATGAACATGTGAGATGATATATCCGGTGCAGCCGAGCCCTCTTCTCCAGGATTAGTAGCAGGTGACGGAGACTGAGCAGCCTTTAGGGACTCAACATAAGAGGGCCATTGTGAATTACCCATTCCCACATCTACCAATATTCCCATGATTATACCCAATGCTAAGGCAAGTTTAAGTAATCGTATTGCCCTAACAATATTTGCCATTTTCTACTCCACTAATTGTCATGTTTAGGATCTCTTATGTATGCTATGGTCTGTATATGACCTAATTGTCATATGCTGTGAGTGTTGTTAGCAGGTATATGGTAAATCCTGGTAAAGAACACTAGAGAGCAATTCAGTTGATTTTTAAATACTTAAGAGGTACTACTAATCTTTTCACTAATGTGTTTTCTCTTGTTGTAAAACCTAGCTTTATTAGAGCATTACTTGGTATTGTAGCTTTACACAATCTTGAGCTTAAATAGTTGGATGTGAAGACTGCTTTCTTGTATGGAGAGCATGATGAAGATATTTACATGCAACAGCCAGAAGGTTTTGTGGTCTCAAGAAAGGAGGATCATGTTTGCATGTTGAAGAAATCACTTTATGGCTTGAAGCAATCATCCAAGCAATGGTAAAAGAGGTTTAACTCATTCATTACTTCTCATGATTTTAGGAGAAGTAATTTTGATAGTTGTGTGTATTTTGAGAAATGTGTAGATGGGTCTTTTGTTTATCTTCTCTTGTATGTAGATAACATGTTGATTGCAACCAATAATAGAGGAGAAATTGAGAAGGTTAAAAATCATTTGAGCAAAGAGTCTGATATGAAAAACTTGGAAGCAGCAAATAAGATACTTATGATGGAAATCCTAAGGGATAGAAAAAAAGGTACATTGCATCTCAATCAAAAGGCATACTTTGAGAAGATTCTTTACAGGTTTAATATGATGAACACTAAGCTTGTCAGTACACCTTTAGCAGCACATTTCAGGCTATTGTTTGCTTTGTCTCCACAGTCAGATGATGAAGTTGTGATAGGAATCATGGGTCGTCTAGACCTATAACTCGATCTAGAGCTAAAAGGTTGATGAACTTGGTTCATAGGATTCTAATAAATAATCCGAATAATGATGAAATGGGCTTATTTAGTGGGATTGAATTGCACTTTGGAGTGGAATAAGAGTTTACATGTTTACAGGCTAAAACAGATGTTGGCCATGCCCAAACTGTGAGTGATCGACGCCTAAATTCTAATGGTCGTTGGCCAAATGATGATCGTAGGTCAAGTTTACCCCTCGACATTGACCCTCGACAGTGTTAATTCTTGCACCCGATAGAATATGAAGATGACATGGTGATATCTAATGAAATTAAGAAGATTTGGCACATAAAAGATGGAACGATATATTTTTCCTATTATATTAGTGAATAGACTTAAATCTTTTCTTTATTATTTATTTCTTGTTTTATTGTCTTTAAGGATGGTACATTTTCCTATTTAGTCTTTTAGACTTCTTTCCTATTTTACCTATCCTAATATTATAAATAGGCCTAGAAGCATGTAAGAAGGGACAATTGAGTTTTGATGAATTGAGACTTGTCTTTTAGATGAATTACTCTTGAATAAGAATTCTTTGAGTATTTACTTTCAAGATCTTTCTTTGTTGTTTCTTGTCATCATGAGTCATATCGATAGACTAGGGTAACTAGTTCAATTTAGTCTTTGGTGCATCGTATCCAAGGTTTAATTCATTCATAAATTTAATTTCTTGTTTCATAAACCTTAAAACCCAAAATTATATTAAATACACTAAATCGCAATTGAAAGCACTAGATCTGTCATTAAATTGGATATACCGATCCGTATCAAGTTGAATATATGTCAAAAGTTCCTTATTTTAGTGCTGTAGGATCTCTTGTGTATGCTATGGTCTATGTCGGGAATTTAATGATAAAAAAAACAAGGATGTACAGTGAAAACGTTTTATTTTATTTTTATTTTTATTTTGCACCTTAAATTCCCAATTTGCGGATCCATGCATTTAACAAATCTATAACATAAAAGACATGTAATTCAAAAAACTAACCTTCTTTTTCGAATTTCGTATAACTCCTGATGCGGATCTACAAACGCTGCAGTGTCGCAAGCGTCCTCTACGGTATCCACACGCGAACGATTGTGTGCTAGCACTCAAGAACACGAATCCAATTCGTGTCAGAATTATTTTTCTTCTTTTCTCTCTTTTAGGTTTGCAGAATTTCTCTGCCGCCTAATGTGACGTCAAAAAGTCTGACCTAAAAGGCTGTCTATAGATCTATATATATAGACATATAGGAAACCCTAAAGGAAATCCTAAAAGATAAATATGATGAGATATTTATTTAATATTTAACAAAATACATTATTTCATTAAATATTAATTATATGTCATAATCATTTATTATTCTTAAACTATTTAAGAATAATAAATATAATAATTCCTATAGGTTTTAATTATAAACCATAATATATTTTATTCGTTCTTTTGTGTGTGAGCCTGTAGGTACACTCAATGTTGGCGGTAGCCTTTAAATACCTTTTAAGGCCTACAAGACATAATTGGTCTCTAGCAAGACATTATGCCTACCCAAATTAAGTGAAGATCGGTGATCCGACTTTACCTATTAACAGTCAATTATTCAGTCCCTTTGTCACATGATATCTTATGATTAATCATAAGGTGTGGATCAATACATACTTCTATTGATTAATCACTTATTTCTTGAATCCAGAGTTTGACTGATTTAAACAAATGATATTGATAACTCTTAATCAATTCATTTAAGCACGGCCATGCATTTCTTAGTCTTGCTCAACAAGGGGCCTAAAAGATATCTCTCTCGATTAAATGAGAGGGACAAATTCCTTCACGAACACTTACATTCCTTCTCATAGCTTATTCCATATCCAAAACAGTCTTACAATCACTCGATCAAAGATGACAAAGAACTGAATTAAAACACGGAGCTTGCTATGTAGGAATCCATGGTGTCATCAGGTCAAAGGACTTAAATAACACTGCAATGAGAAATACTTATCATATTGATCCACATAGTATTCTCGTAATTGGTCATTCCAATACAATGTACTTTTACATGTATTTATGTGCTGAAATGATATCTTATATCCATGATCAATAAAACGTGACCATCATCCAGCCTACATAAATCTTAATTCATTATTATTCCATATAATGAACAATTAGGGATAATTTAGAATGAAGCTATTTTTCCTCTATGGTTTTACTATTAAAGTCACATACTTCAATGACATAAGTAATAGCAAGTTCACTCATGGAATTATTTTATCAATGTAAAAAGGCCAATAATAAACCTCGATAAAAAGGAATGGCTCATAATATAAAGATGATAAATATTCACATGACACAAAACCATATGGCCTAGGGCGCATCACTAGCAGTCTATACACGACCTGATTTGTCATATGCTGTGAGTGTTGTCAGCAGATATATGATAAATCTTGATAAAGAACACTGGAGAGTAGTTTAGTGGATTTTCAAGTACTTAAGAGGTAATACTAATCTTTATCTATAATTTAGCAGAACTAGAGATGGAATTGTTAGTTTTGTGGATTCTGATTTTGCTGGAGATTTATATAAGAGAAGATTTCTTATAGGTTACATTTTTACACTTAGTGGCTGTGCTATTAGCTGGAAAGCCATATTGTAAGCTACAGTTGCTTTATCCACAACTAAAGTTGAGTATATGGTATTTACAAAAGCTTTTAAGGAAGTGATATGGTTAAATGGGTTATTTGGCGAGATTAGTGATGAATTGAAGACTGCAACAGTCTTTTGTGATAGTCAAAGTGCAATCTACTTCACTAAGGATCACATGTATCATGAGAGAACAAAGCACATTGATGTCAAGCATCATTTCGTTTGTGATGTTATTGCTGATAGTGATATTACTGTAAGCAAGGTTGGTACACAGGATAGCCCTATTGATATGATAACCAAGATACCTCCTATAGCCAAGTTTAGGCACTGTCTAGACTTGATTGGTGTTGATTGTTGATTGATCCCCTTTAGGGTTTATGGAAGAGGATAAGAACGATTTATTATATGTGTTGAAGATGGAAGTTTGTGCTGATTTTGCTCCTAAATTTGTGTCGAGGTAGAGATTGTTGATGTTTGTGACCCAAATTCAAGTACACAGCTAGCTTTTTTTTTTTACTTACACCGGCGACCTAAAATTTTTTCATCGGCTTTAAATTTTTTGCTTCTATGGTTGTTCACTGGCTCAACGCTACCAACCTTTGATCCTACGTTACCGACCTGGACCCTGTGCCCCACCAGCCTTTGAAGACAACATTAAAGATTTGCATTTTGTGAATTGTGAACACCGACTTTACGCCGCCGGCCTTTATCGAGTATGCCACCAGCGTTGGAGACATAAGCCACCAACAAACAAAATTTATGACTTTTTAGATTTCAACTCTTGATTCGGCCTACATGACAAATATATGTGTTCATTTGTTCTTTTTTAGGTTTCATGAGAGCTTTTTATCTAGGAGATCACTTATATACATATCCTCTATAATTCTTTCTTCAACACTAGTGTATTTCGCTGTTCCTTTGCCCGTGGTTTTTCCCACAATGGTTTTCATATAAAAGCTTGTGTGTTCTTTATTTTTCTTGTTCTTGTTTTGCCATTGTTTGTGTTATTTGTTAGATTTGATTATAATAGTTAAGTTGTAGCTTATTGAGTTTATGGGGAATATATTAGGAAAAACTACTGGAACTATTAAATTTCATGCTTATTATGGTTAATTACACTGCATACCTTGTTTTTATTAAAAATTATCTTGAACCTCCCTCAATATATCTTAACACTGTCTTCTATAATTTCTTCATATTTTACAAAATCTAGTAGGTACATGGTTTGTTCATGTTTGCAAAAGTATAGGGGTGTATGAGTGTAATTATCATTGTTGTTTATGGTTTGGTATGGACACGTATATGTTAATAAATAAATTTATGTGATTTGATAATGGACATGTTTACTGTGGCTATGCACTTGTATTGTGTGCCATTGTGTTGAGGCTACATGCCGTTATTTCATCTAGGATTTGCATTCATATCTCTGTGTAGGCTTTGCACTTGTTGTTATTTCTAAAGAAGCTTTGCGCTTGTTATAATTTTTATGGTGAGGTTTCATGCTCATTTAAATTTGGGGCTTAGAACATTCTCGAGGCTTGGTTCCAATGGAATTTGTTTCTACTACTAGTAATGAAATCAGTTTGATTATCATATTGCTTGACTTTAAGATATATATTGAATATGTGTTTGATGGTTGGTGCAATTATATGTTGCAATGAATATTTTAAGTTGCATGTGGTGTGGCATATGCATGGTTAATGTTTGTATGACAATTGTTATTTGTCTAGCATTGCTCACTCTTTTTGGGGAACTTTCTTTCAAGTGATTAATAAAAAAAAAAATTAAAATTTGGGAGAGTGTGACAAACAAGTCTTATGTGTCGTGTAGGAACATGCAATGAACTAGTGTGTCCTTTTGGGTTGGAGGTGTTATAATGACAATATCCTTACAAGAGAGAGGTCCTTAAGTGTTGGGAGGACACTAAGAGATTTAAATAGAATCCTATACATGACCTTAGAGTGCTAAGTCAGCAATTTTAAGTACTTTCTTCTTAAGAAACTCCATTTTTATCTATGAATTTTTTTTAAAATAATGTTCTTAACAATTATCCATATTGTAACCTGAACTCATAATACAAAAATTAGATAAAAGGCACACAAATTCTTTTTTTTTTCTTTTTTTTTTGAAAGAAAAAGGACACGATTGTGGAGTTTATGATAGTGCAGGAATCACATTTATTAATTAAGGAACTCTTAAAGGATTTCTTGATCTAGAAAATCAAGACGAGCCTTGGATAAATATATTCTTAGTACTATTGAAGCCTTTATTTAAGTATTTAATATTTTGATTGAATAATTTAAATTCTTTTTATGGGTGTTATTTCATTAACAAGACCTTCAATTAATGCTTCTCATGTTGTATGGCTATACACACAGAGGGTTAATTGTTGTATTAACTAAGGATGAATATATATAAGGTGAATAAGATGTGGGGCGTTCTCCGTACCAAATTCTACAAGATAAAAGTCTCCAAATTTTTTACCACTATAAAATTTTGGATTCACTTTGTAACTTGTACCATACACATAAGTTGTGAAAAGTTAAAAGCAAAAGACGTGGAACTTATGGCAAAACACGTGATATTAGGTAATTTTCCCTATCTTTTTAATTTCAAGTTTATATGACATTTGAAAAAACATATGAAACCTGTAGACTGGAGGAATAAAAATGAAATATAAAGGGTAGGTGAGAGAAAATTTTTAATAAACTGAGGCTAGTACTTATTATGTATCAAATGGAGAAGAATAAGACGAAAGAAAATAAAAATATAGTTAAGAGAGAAGAAAAATGTGAGAGTCGGTTTTCAATTTAACTATTCAAGGTTTTACTTTATGGCTTGAGTTCCCCGTTCCCTCCCCCCCTCTCCTTAAAGCCTTTATTAGCCAAAATATGAAGTTATTATTGTTTTTCCTTTATGAATATTTATTATTTTTTTAAGGTAGCTACTAAAGATCTTAGAAAATGTACCTTGTGAATATTAAAGTATACGTTTTAACGTACATATGGGGTTTGACTCCATACCCATATTCTATTATGTATATAAGTTTTTAAAAATTTGTACTTAGAGGCCTTTTTTTTTTTTTTTTTTTTTGCCATCACATGGAATTTATCTTATAGCTCTTAATACTTATCTATAATCCATTCGATCAAATAAGTTCAAGTCAGTATCTTCTGCATAGAATTATCTACTTACCCTACCACTATCATAAATATAAATGATGCGAACTACTTGTTTAAAAATATAAATAGCTTAATTAAAATTGGTAAAAATAAATACAATTTAGATTACTCAAGTTGTGCAACATTCAGATCGTTTTTCAGCGATGATATATCTAGCACACTTCTCCATTGATAAGACAGGCACGCATTCATATAATAAGGACTATTCAAGTGTTACGCCAAACACACACTAGAATAGACATTTGCACAAACTAGGATCTCGTTCTCATGGATGAATGGTGATCATAACTCAGGTTTTCAAACTTTTAGGCAAAATTACCAAATAGATTGAACAACCAAAGCCATATTATTTGACCACGAAGCTATAACAGCAGCATAAATGTAAAGTACAAAATAAACCGAGTAGACTCTAATCAATCCGACACATCATAAAAGATCATCATCAAAGAACCCAAGGGCTCATAAGCAAAAGTTTCCATGCATAGATAGGAGGACGCCTAGAGTAGAGAATGGAAGTGAATTAATAAGAGAAAAGAGGCAGAAAATGCTGAAATGAACATGTGAGATGATATATCCGGTGCAGCCGAGCCATCTTCTCTTGAAGTAGTAGCAGGTGACGGAGACTGAGCAGCCTCTAGGGACTCAACATAAGAGGGCCATTGTGAATTACCCATTCCCACATCTACCAATATTCCCATGATTATACCCAATGCTAAAGCAAGTTTAAGTAATGGTATTGCCCTAACAATATTTGCCATTTTCTACTCCACTAATTGTCATGGTTTTGATGGCAAGCTCCATCCAAATATTCATAGTACGTTCGGTGTGTGTAAACAAACCCTATTCCCATTTGACAGACGGAAACGGGAATAGCTAATGATGATTCAACAAGCTATCTCACAGTATTTTAATATTTGTTGGTCCAAGTCTTCGTCTCTGGTAGAATATGAATGCTAATTAATTAGACATTGTAGAAACCAAATCCCTTGTCAAATAAGAAACCATCCCCTCCACCTTGAAGATTTGCTCTTCTTTTCAAAGTAGCAAGATCATAAATGAATAATTTATGGTTGGTCGTGTACAGAAAGCACCTAAGAGCCTATGAGTGTATATATATATTTTCATTATATGATAGCTAGATATATATATTGGTTATGAAGAGTTCGTGAGCTTTTAACCCTTAGGTAAATCATGCAATAAATAATTACCCAAACTCAAAGTTATCATTACACTGTTATTATATGTGGATACTAAAAAAGGAATAGAAACTCTTGATAAAGGATGAGAGTAGAAATTTTTTATTTAATTTACGTTTATATTATTAAAAAAATATTAGAAGTTTTTTACTTTACATCCTTATCATCTTTTTAAAAATACTTAAATGCCCTTCAATAACATAGAGGTAGGCGAGTACAGAATGATTAAAATATGAAATACTATTTATACCATACTCTATAAGCCAAGGGGTATTAAATTTTGTATCTATAACCTATCCTGAGGTATATTTTGCCTATCCTGTACCTTATACCATATGAAACCTATTGATATATTTATGAAATCTTTCTAATTTTTTTCTTAAACTTCAAGTTTATAGTATTTGATTTGGTTTCATATAATATATGAATTTAACTTAATTTCATATATTCACTATGAACAATATGTGATAAAAAATTTTAAAGGTAATTTGTTAATACTACAAGTTCTCTAGTATGTAGAATTTATTTGTAGCAAATTTCAAAATTAAAAACTTTAGAGCAATTTTCATATTAAATAATCTTAAATGATAAACAATAAATCTATACAATTTGGGAGTTCAGGTATACACATAAAACTATAGTTCTTCTAAAATAAAAATAGTATAAATTCTTCTATAACAAAAATTTTTGAAATTTAATTTACAAATAATAATCTTGAATTAAAAGTGGCCATAACATAAAATAAAATAAGAAAGGAGTATTGTTTGTTATTTCCTATATATTAACATTATTTTATAATATTTAATAAGATAGATATAAAACGCCTTAGAACCTGTGCCTGTCATATATAAGAATACACGTTCCAATATAGATATAGCGTATGAAAATCTTGCACTCATATCTTACTTTGCTAGAGCGGGTTTTAGAAATTTTATATTTGTACCTTATCATATAACTAGGTATGTAACCGGGGTAGGTTTGGGACTAGTCACATAAGATCCGAACCCGACCCGCTTCCCAATAGGGTATCTGTAAACCCTGGTTTTTCTAGTAACCAAGATGACTCGAGAACCGGAAACTAAAACCCTAAACTGGAATAGCTTAAGATGGGAGTGAGACCTAGGAACCCTGAATCCAGCTTTTCTTCGGTTTCCAATTAAGAAACTTTTATAAGAAAATTTAATCTTGAATATAGTCCTTGAATATATTTTAAACTAAGAAAGGATTAGATTTTGAGAAAATTTCTATTCCGGGCCTTCCCGAGACCCGTTACAGAAAAGCATGCCCCGGAACTTGAATTTCGAAAAATTACTTGTGAATACTCATTTGAATCGAAGTTAAATAAGGATTTCAAAAATATGAATTTTATAATTTTCGGTTTATGAAAAATACAGTTATAGCCTTTTTATTCGTATTTTTCTTACTACCGGTAATTAAGTTTCTTGATTACTATTCATTACTATTCACAATACAACCTACTACACTCACAAACCATACCCTACTCTTACATCCTTACAAACACTCCATACATTTTCTTTTCCAATAATTATTTGTCTCTAAATAATTATTACCATTTATGACTTTTAATACACAAAAACTATCAAAACAAATTAAATAAAAAATCAAACCTCTCCCTCCAAAGCAAGCCGGCATGATCCTCCCAATTTAGCTCCATTTGTGCAATTTTTTTTAATTATTTTTATCTCATTTAACCTAATTTCACTTCATATATAAACCACTTTTTATCTCTCTCTCTTCATTCTTCTCATTTCAAAATTTTCTAAACGTGAAAAAAGCTCTCTTTCTCTCCCTCCCCCACTCCTCTTGCCGTGAGCCTCATTGGCTCATTTCACACACACACACACGCAACATTTTTTTTTTATTTCTTCTATTTTAACCTTAGGTAAAAGACTTTGCTTCTCTTACCTTTAGATCCTTGTAATGGCAAGGATATTCTTGTGTATTTTCATTTAAAGATCCCCATGAGCTCTTGCTAGGATAAGAAAACTAATACAAGAATACCAAACCATCACAAGAGTAGATCTAGCATTTAAACAAGCTTTCATGCCATGAGCTTCATGATCATCCATCTAAAAGTTGTTTTGAACAAAAGACCTTTCATAAAAATTTAGTTTTTATGTTTTCAAAACCTATTTAAGCATTGATGGTAGATCTATCATTTTACCATCCATATTCATGTAGGCATTTAAGATCTCATCTCTATTTTGAGTTTTTGTGCATTAATAGTCATCAAGACCTTTGTTTGAGTAAATAAGCTTGCTAGTATATAGATCTCTATGGTAGATGAGTCAAGGAAACCAAAAAGGAAAACTCTTTTCAAGAAATGAAATAGGGTAAATTCGGATGATATGGGAAACCTAGCTTAAAAACCCTTTTTATCAACTTCAAAACATGTATTTTACAAGAAAAATGAAGCCTATAGGTGAGATGATGTTTGTGATAGTTTCATGAGTTTAAATGAGTTTTTTTACCCAGGAAAATATTTAAAACAAGAGACGAAGTCCAATAGAAATTTTGAGTTGAAAGTTCTTGTAAGGAAAATTCGTAATACCCAATAGGTGGTTAGAAAACACCAATTTTTCAACCTCAAAAATGGTATTTTCTTAAATAAATAAAGTCCTTAGGGTATAGATAAAGTAAATACCTAAAGTTCTAAGTATAAAATACATTTTTCTTATGAGAATCAACTTAAGAATGAGTTTTGCAAAATTCGGATTTTTGGATTAACCCTATTATAAGACTCACTTATAAGTTTATAAATGAAGATTTAATTAGAGAAATAAAGGCCTTAGGATATAGTTAATGTAAGGGTCAATTTTCTTTAGAGTAAATAAAATTTTCCTAAGGAAAATCCTTAGAACAAGTAAGAGTGACCAAGTCTATTAAATCTACTAATTAAAAAATGGCATGAAATGGTTTCCTAAGATAAAGGTTATTTAAATTCTTTTAATATAAAAATTTATAAGAACTTAGGTACATAAGAATTCATATCATGACATTCATGATAGGGAAATTCATTACCATGACATTTATTTTAATTCTACACTTGGAAACCTCAAGAACATTCATGAAAATCATATTTTTGGAATCAACATACCTACTGGTCAGAACTGATCCTTCATTTCTGAGACTTAAATGTTTTCAAAACTCGATTTAAACATCAGATTTAGAAAGCTCTTTCGAAGTAGATAGAAATTGATATAAAATTTGGGAAATTCCGAATTAAAACGATCAAGTTATGGCCATTTTAAATAGGGACTTCGGAAATGATGCGAATTTCGATTTCACTAAGTTGTCTTAGAGTTTTAGTATACTTAGATAGTAGAATACTTATTAGGGTATTTCTTTTGTGATTAGGCGAACCCGAGGACGTCGAGTCTTTACCACCGGATTACTACTACTAAGAGACCGGCGACCAATGGCAAAGTGAGTTTCCTCTTCCCAATTCGTTTATTTGTATGTGATTGATAAATTAGTGCACTAGAGTGTAGGTCAAGAGAAATGAATAGGTATGATGGGAATAATGGGAAATTGTATGTTGAAGATGATATGAGAACTAAAAATAAGAATATCGAAACCGGGTGATAATTTCTGGTTATATAGTTGGTTATGATGTATTGTTTGAGAAATTGTTTGATCGCCTAAATAAAATGACTTAATCAACTATTCAGACTAATTCCAAATTCAGACATATGCATTTCATAATGGGAAGGAGTATTAGCATTGGTTAGTTAATCGTGATCTATAAACGAGATTAATTGTTGGTTAATCGTCATCCAAAAACGAAATAATTGTTGGTTATCCATGAACCATAAACGGCATAAAATTAGTACCACAGTATTCGTTAATCTGCTAACCTGGGATGGAGGGCGCAAGTACGCCGCATATAATATTAAAGCTAATGAATGACAACCTTAGTTATGCAGGAGCTTTAATATCACATGCAAGGCGTGCTTCCAAGATAATAGGAGACTCATAGGGGTTTTACGTTTAAATAGATAGTAAAAGCAAGTATGAACTTAAATAGATAAATATAAGATCTTCATTCAATAACAAGTTCATACATCATCTTAGGGGCATTCCCCCGCCTTAAAGTCTTTGTTCAACTATACTAATAATAAAATAAACATAACTACCACATAAGTCTACTATAGAGATTTTTTCCTAGAAGTCTATGTTCAAAACTAAAAATACATAAACTTCTTCCAAAAACTCCTAGTAGCATAAGCTCGTACCTGGCACACAGGGCTCCTCGAGGCCAACCATAAATAATCATACTGTAATAAAAAACTATAAAGGGTATAAGCAAATCTAGCTTATTGAAATAATTCCTAACTATATAACATTTCCATATGACAACCAAGTTATTTAATTCAAACATATGTAATGCACCAATCACATGAACAACCAAATACACAAGATTAACCGGAAATCAAGTGCAGCATGGATTTAACGCCGTCCATGACAAGGGTTGGATGGTTACAGGCCCATACGACCATCAATATTTGCAGATTTACCGGCTCCTGCTTGTCCTGTAGACTTCCTGGCTCCTACTGGCTCATGTAGACTTACCGGCTCCTACCAGCCACCACTACCACTTCCTCGTTTCCCCACGCGAAGAATAGTAGTGAAATAAATGTGACTCACAAGTATAATATGCATGAATAAATTTCAATTAAGTATTTAACCATATAAGTTGAATTCATGTTAAAGGTGATCAATCATAATTTCATCATATCAATACAAGAATCACACTTTTACTTAACATATCATTTTTCGATATACTTTATTTTCATTCAACCATTATTTCATAACAATTGTTCATTTATCTTTTCCTAAATTTCTAGTGCCACTAATTACAAGCACAACAATGAAATGTAACTTAGGAAAAGAATTAACTCACTCCATAATCGGTAGGTCTAATCGAAATAGTCCTCTGGATAGACGATCTCGGGTCCCTCGTCACCTAAACAAGATGAAATACCCAAAATGAGTCTTTTATAAAACTTCTATTCTTGAAGATCTTAAACTTCTCTTAAAATCACGGTAACATCTTATAAGGGGAAATTCCAACTTAAAATGGCCATCACTTGCTCATTTTAACTCGGAATTTCGCGTATAATATATTGTTTTCTACCTACTCGAAAAGATATACGCATTTCTAAGCTTATTTTCATAAAACTACGTCGTTTGGGTTCCGAAAAAACAGCGACCAGATTTTCCATGAATTTGCAAAAACTTGTTTTCCTTCTTGTAAACAAAGCTCATTTGAAAAGATGAATATTTCAAATATTTTGTAAACTTTTTGAAAGGTATATACATATATGTAATGACTCATAACAAATGTATGAAGTAAATGAAGTTGTCTCAACTTAAGAAAAGTAAGGTTTTAAAAGACTTTGAACTTGAGATTTTATTGGAATATTCATTTTGAAAGGATTCTTGGGTTATTTGAGATGAATATTTCTTTTTCTAAAATGAAATTTAATTTCTTGCAATTACTTTAATTTCCTAAGGAGTGGTTTTATTTTCTAAACTTAGATTCTAACAATTTTAAAAGTGATAAAATGATATTTTTGTTTCTTGTAATGATTCTTAAAAGAGTTTCTAATACTTGATGAAAATAAGTTTTTATAAAACCTTTTTTTTATTTAAAAAAAAAAATCATTTCCAAATATGTTCATGAGTTTTTAAGAAATCTATTTCCTACTTTTATTTAACAAGAACCTTTAGTTTATGAAAACACTTCCTCGTTTATTTTTATTGAGACAAAAACATTATATTCATGCATGAATATGAATCATAAACTATAGAAATATAAAGGAATATAATAACTTGAAAGATTAAATAAGAAAGTAAATCAAGTATTGGGACCTTAGCTTCATCAAGGTACCCCGGGACTAAGAAAAGACTAGTCCCAAAAAGAAAAGAAAAAGTTTTGACTTGATGAGGACAAGTCTAGGACTAGAATGACTAGTTTTAAAAACAACTTGAAATTAAATAAATTGCAATGAAGTAAATAAATTGCATGAAAGGTAAATAAATTGCAAAACAATGAGCTTATATGCTCTAAATAATATATATATATATATATATATATATGTAGATATTTAGATAGTTATGAACATAAAGGAAACATAAAGGAACATAAAGGAATTGTGATTATGAACAAAAACAAAGTATGAACCTATTGTTGCTTTCTTAACCTTCATGGTTTTAGAAAACACACACTAAGTTCATACTAAGTAGATGAACATAAAGAAAGCTTGGAGAAATTTTTACCTAGAAGAAGCTAAACTAGGAAGAACTTCTTGAGAGGGATTTCTTGTAGAATTTTGGGAGAGATTTTGGTATAGTAACTTTAGTGTAGAAGTGGTGTGAAAGAAGTGAAGGTATGAGGGGGTATTTATAGGAAAATGTGAGAGATAAATTGTGTTAATTAAATAAATGAAAAACAAAACAATATAGATGGAAAAGAGGGAGGGGCCGGTGCCATTCTTGCAAGGGGGAGAGGGAAATTTTATTTTTTGTTATTTTGTTAATTAAAAGTAAGAAATGAAAGATGTGAAATTGTATTGAAATGAAAATGTGTAAGAAATAGGTATATGGGTTGTAAGAGTAAGTTGTAAGGAAAAAGTAGAGATAGGTGAATAGTGTAGAATAGTAGAAAATAGTGTAATGTAAAAGTAGACATGGCAATTAAATACCGGTAGTAAGAAAATACGCGTATAAATGCGATATCTGATATTTTTAGCTACCGAAAAATTACGAAATTGATATTTTTGGAAATCTTATATTTTTACGAGTCTAACGGTGTAAACCCTGTTTTCTAAGCCCTAAACCTTAAGCCGGAAAGTCTATCGGAGACCTTAAGTCAACGGATCTCGAGTAAAACCCTACAGTTTAGATCCGGCAAGCCCGAGTTCGTAAATCGAGGAGTCGAAAAATAACTAAAGTGTTTAGAATAGTCCGTAATAATATTTGATTTATTAAAAATATCAGATTGGTTGATTTTCGGCTTATTTCGAACCCTTTTGGATACTGCTTTAGAAAACGTATCCCAGAGCCCGGAAAAATTAAAAATATATCTTTAATATTTTTAGACTCGTATTTTTATAAGGATTTCAAAAATATCAAGTTTATAATTTTTCGAATTTTAAAAATATCAGTTATAGCTCATATAAGCTTATTTTACTCTTACCGGTAACTTAATTGTTAAATTTCTAAAAATAATTTAATTGATTATTTTATTTAAATCATAAAAAATTCTACCACTTAAATAAAAATATTTTTCTTAATTTATTTTATATATTTTCTTATTCAAAAAGCCACTTTATCAACCCATATCTCAAGTACACATTCATTATCATTACTACACATTATTATGTTTTCTTTCACTTTTTCTTACACTCATTTTCCCCAAAATGGCAGCTGACCATTTCCCAAAAATTAGCCACTTTTCATTATTTTTAATCATTTATTTGATATTTTAAAAGTTCCTTTTAGTTAGAAATGGAAGCTACAAGTTACACTTTCAAAATACAATTTCAAAACTCACTAAACCACCGCCTACACCACTCAAGGAATCACGCCACCCCACCACCCACCCCCCCCCCCCCCCCCCCCCCCCCCTCTCTCCATGTGCAGCTGCTTGTTTTATTTTTTTTTAAATTATTTAACACACTTACATCTCTATTTAAGCATCTCATTCCATCTCTATTTCACCTTTACAAACCCTATATTTTTCCTCTCTCTTTTTCCCTTTCTTTCTCTTCTTCCTTGCTTGTCTTCTTAAGAACAAGCTGCCACAAATTTCTTTCCTTGCTTCACATACATTTCTTGCAAATATTTGAGGTAATATTTCTCTTTTAGCTCTCATAAGATGTTCTAGGACGATATTATGGATGTTTCATGCATCAAAGGACATTCCACAAGCTTAAAAAGCTATGGATGATGATGCCAAGAATTGAAACACTCCTCTAGATGATGACCTCTTTTGTTCTTAGTATTTTTGTTATCTTGAAGGCTTGTTTATCTTCTTGTTTTTGTGATAACTTGTAGATCTAGAGTTTTACCAAGCTTTAGTTATGTTTATGTGTAGATCTAGAAGTTTAAGGCCTACTACTAAGTTTTTCTTATGTTTTCATGGTTGTATTTTGAGTAGATCTTAGATTCAAGTTGGAATGAAAAAGCAAAATTCGTAATTTGTCAAGGCACCATTGTAAAAACCCCCTTCCAAGTCTTAAAATGGAAGTTTATGTTAGGAAAATGAAGGTTTGATGGATGTATATCATCAAGACTTCATCTTACAAAAATCAAAGTTGATTTTCAAAAACAAAAATTGTATTTTCGGATCAAGACAAAGATCTAAAATAAAAACATGTTTTCCAACTCAAAAATGAGGATTTTATTCAAGAAATGAAGGGTTCTTAAGATATAATATGTAATGGGTTATTTTCCATGAGTTTTGATGAATTTTCTCAAGAGATATGTTCAAAATAAATTTATGAAAATTCGGATTTAGACCAGACCCATTTTTGGAACCCATCATTCAACTTTAAAATGAAGATTTAGACAAAAATATAAGGGGCTCTTGATATAGATATCTTAAGGAATGAATTTTCATAAGTTTAAATGAGTTTTCCTAAAAGGTATTGCTTAAATCAAGTGTTTTGTAAAAGACAAAATTTAGGTCTTATCTTCATTGTAAACTTCAAAGAGGAAATTCGTAATTAAGGGGAGACAAATTTTTAAAACCTTCTTTTAGATCTCAAAACAAGTATTTTATATTGAAAATGGAATGCTTTGAGGATATATAATATAGGAAAATTATTTTCATTGAACTAAGTAAGTTTTAGTAAAGGAATTACTCAAAACAAGACAATGAGTTTCAACTTGTAAATTTCGGTTTTATGAAAATAATTCTTAGAAGTTTCATTTGAACTTTATGTTTGGGATTAGATAAGTGTGAAATCTCTTAATTTTGTTTTGAGAATCTCCTTGCAAGTTTAGACTAAAATAAGTTGGTCTAAGTAGTTAAATAGAGTAGATATAGAATTTTTCACAAAGGCTCAAATATTGGATTTTCGCAACCCTACTGTACAGTATGTTTCCGACCCTTAAATGACCTTAAATGTTTGAATTAACTTAGAAATAGATAGCTCTTTCGAAGTAGGTATAAATCGTATATTATAAGCTTAATTCCGAAGTTAAAATGAGTTAGATATGACTTTTTAAGTTAAGGATTCAACCTAGGCGAAATTGACGAACTTAGTAAATAAAATTGTTAAGTTTAATAGAACTTTAAGAGATACTCATTGAGGGTATTCCTTGTACTTAGGTGAATTGGAGGACGGGTTACCACTTCCCGAGGACTATACGACTAGTGGATTTCACTACATGGACAAGTGAGTTCATTTCTCAATTAATTATGCTCTTGGATGTGCTTGTAGTAGTAGTGGCATTAGACTTAGGAAAAGATAAAATTGTGATTGAATGGTGATCTAAACTTGCATGAATGAATGATAAGTATATCGAGGCGACCTTTGTTGCAATAACCTTGTATGAGCTAGTATAGGTTTGGAGTGTCTGAAATCTGTATGGTCACTTTTAAATCATCTAATTAATATACCATGGTTATATGAATAAATTGTACATGCATATCACGTAGTGAGTCACATATCATTGTCAAGTATGCCTTTGGTGGGACAAAGGTGTATTTGGGAGGCAGCGGGTCTTTAATGAAGGGGACTAGGGTTGCATGACTTATGGACCACCCCATTCAAATAATGAAACTACTTATGGACCAACATTAAAAATTGTGATTGCATGACTTATGGACCAACATTAAAAATTGTGGTTGCATGTTTATGGACCACCCACTTAAGATTGGGACTATGGTTGCATGTCTTATGGACCAACTTTGGAATTGTAGTTGCATGACTTATGAACTACCCCAAACCCCGAGTGGAGGGCATAAATCCACTCACATATGACTACCGGAAAGTTATATGCCTGCTTGCTCATTTTCTTGTGCATTCATATGGTTGCTTAATTATAACTTTTTTGTATAGACATTTTAGCTTGATCGAGTATGTGACTTGGACAATGAATCTCACTAAGCAATTAGCTTATACCCTAACAGTTTTTGTTGCAGTGTTCCTATTTTTGGATGTTCCAAGAGGACATTTTGTGCAGGTTTATCACATTGGATTAAAGAGCTTTTGAGGAAGTCGGGACCTAGTATAGGCGTGGACTTCTAGGAAAATCTCTTTAATGTAAATTCAGATATATGTAATTGGAGCTAAATGATGTAGACTCCTATTATTTTGGCGGGGGTATGCCCCCTTGGCTTTTGTAAAGTTTAACTATTTATCTTGTTGTGATTTATATTCTTAATGCTATGTATGCTTTCTTAAGACTACTCGAATCAAAGTGTGATCCTAAAAGTTGTGAAAGTACACCTTACACCCGATATGTAAACTTATGGGATGACTAAGGTGGTCATACTTAAGTTTAAGTATCGCGTGTGGTGGACTGTCGCGTTTACGGTACCCTTTTGGGGCGTGACAAACGGTATATTCGGAATATTTTTCCTATTCCGAGCTCCCGGACACGTTTTTCAAGAGTCGTGTCCGATCGGGTTCAAAGGACACTCGAATTTTGCAAAACTGACATTTTTATAAAACCTATAGCTATTACGAACTATTATAGCTAATTATTCCAACTTCGTTTTCTAGGGCTAAAGAAAACGGCAATGACGGAGTTAAGCGGTTACGATAAAATAGGGTTTTGGTTGACTTAAGAATCCGGTTGACTTCTGATTAGGGTTTAAGCCTTTAATTCGATTACAAAACTTCGGGGGTTTACAACAAGAGCTAAATAGACTCTAATCACTCCCACATCATAAAAAGCTCCATCAAACAACACAATCGTTAGTTCCTCAACACAATTTTCAATGCATCAATAGGACTAGAATAGTGAAACTAGGTGCATTAACAAGAGAAAAGAGGCAGCAAATGCTGAAAGGAATATGTGAAGGCGATGGAGCAGCCTCCAGAAAGTCAACATAAGAAAGCGTCTGTTGTTTTTGTAGAGGAACAGTTCAATCCCATCGTGAATCACCCATGCCCATATTGACCAAAATTCCCATGATTATACCCCAAAGCTAAGGCTAGTTTAACTAATGGTGTTGCTCTAATAATATTTGCCATTTTCTAACCGATAACGATCATGGGCTATATAGCATGCTCGATTCATATATATATTATAGTGCATTTCGTGAGTAAACAAACCCTACTTGTACTAGATATAGAAGCTATCATACAGTTATTTAATATATGTTGGTCTAACTTTTCGTCTCTAATTATTATATAAGCAATGCTAAGGTCCAAAGCAAATCCTTGTCCTGTATTTAACGACCTTTTTTTTCCTCTTTCAAAATAATTGGTAATTCTTTTGTGATTTGATAGAGATCCTGTATAGGATCTATTTATCCATTATAAATATATTTTTTTCCCATATATGATTGCCATATAAAAGAGCCTTTACATGATTTGCTAGTTTAATGATGCAATAAATAATTATAGCCTAAATTTAGAGTTACCACCTTCGGTAATTTTGCACTTGGTTGATTGGAATAGAGATGATATTTTGGTTTCACTACCACAGAATAGTTATTTCTTTATTTGGTATATAAAAATTTCTACATAAGAAATATCTATTTCATGTAATGTGAAATAGATGAAAAATCCTTGTTGTGGCTTTATTTCACCATAGGAATTGCAATTCCTCATAAAAAAAAAAAAAACATTATTTTTCAACTCTAATCATAAAATAAAATAATTTATATTCCTTACCAAAAAGTAGCGCTCTAACAAAAACAAGTCCCAAACCATTCGTGATGCCACTTTCATAGAAAATTTGGCTTCGCATGTCATTATTATATGAGAATAGATGTTATTGAAGAGATTGATGAGCATTAAATTGCCCCTGATCAAGAAAATAAGAAATATGCAGTTGAAATAGTAGATAAAGGAAGTAAGGGACCTATATGCCAGTAAGGAACACTACCAGCCTTTGTGTATATGTCACTGGTGTAGGGGAATAAGCCCTCAGCCTTTGGCCAGCCTTCAGCATGTCTAAAATCGAGTTTTTAAGAACCGCCTGTAAGGCCATTAGCTTACTCATTTAGGCTACCAACCTTTATTATCCACCTGTTAGATTTTCTTTTGTGTATTTTGATTTCTTTTGTGTCTTCCCTTATGTTAGGATATATATAGAACTTTGTTATTGTATAAGAGACAACTTTTAAAATTTTGAAATGCTAATTTGAGAATTTTCTCTCAATTTTTCTTATCAATCTTAAGATCGTGGCAAAATTCTTTCCGTTCTTATCAATTCTTAATAGAATTGTGGCGAACAAACCATTATTACTAAATTGTGAGTCATATCAATTTAGGAATAGCATAGTTTGAATCTTGGGTAGTGCGTCATATCCGTTCATCAGTGCCATTCATATCCTTTTAATTCAATGTTAAACCTATAAATCTAAAACACCAAAAACATAAATTCATTTGTGTTTGAGATCTGCTGCTTTCCATCAATCTAGGCACATCAGAAACGGTATGAGTAGAAAAAAGAAGTTGATATTATGATGTTGATTATATAAACATGTCAATTATAGTATTTAAATTTATTCAAATTGAATAACTAGCACAACAAAGTCAGATTTCTCTCCATGATTAGATTTGAAAAGGAGAGAGAGAGAGAGAGAGAGAGAGAGGGAGAGAGAGAGATGATGTAATACTTATGTTATTTTCATTAAAAAGCTTAAGCCTTAGAAAGTCAATCCCTATGGTTGTATAGCGTCCACTATGCATAAGCCAGTTATAGATAAAATGCTTGTCTTAATACACAAAGTGGATGTATACAATAGAGATGCCAAACAACGTAGGGAAATTATTATAGGTTGGATGGTCAGAAAACAAAGAATGGATATAAAAATGCTAAACAAGGAATGATAAATTGTGAATATGCTTTAAAAGATTCAGTTAGATACCATGGATCCTTTGGGAGTTTTAAAACATATTTTACTTTTCTATAACTTTTGAAGATGTATAATGTATCAAAACTAACTTCAAATCACTAAAACTAACTATCCAAGGCCCTTTTGACAATTGCTTTAGGATTTTAATAATAACATGAAATGTATGTACATACATTCTATTAACATAACAAGTTAAAGTAAAAAATTTTGAGAATTTGTAAGATTTATTCACACTTGATAATTATTCTTGTGAAAATATGTTATATTTACTTTTAATTATGCATTGTCTACGTGTTTAGTTCTAACTTATCCACTTGTCTAATTCTAATAGGAATTTGTTTGTATATAAATTTTGGACAACAAAACTTCTTTAAATAGCCTGATCAATACAATTTTTCTTCACCTCTTCTTTGATTGGTTTGCTGAGTT
Organism: Combretum micranthum; assembly: GCA_024138025.1. NCBI lineage: Eukaryota > Viridiplantae > Streptophyta > Magnoliopsida > Myrtales > Combretaceae > Combretum > Combretum micranthum. Next base: position 31,460 of record JAMXBD010004378.1, read on the forward strand.
GAAGCTGTAACAAGTTCTTCAAGAACTTGTTTTTCACATGGTATCAGAGCTAATTGGTTAAGGTTTTTTATTTCTTCACTGTAGTAGATAGTAATCATGAGTAAAATGTAAAATAGTAGATTCTTGTAGTCATGTTGTTGTAGATTCATCAACTGCTGATCATCTTTTCTTATCGGGTTCTGATAACCCTAATATGACAATTGGAGATAATGACCTATGATGGAGTAGGTCTATGAGAATGGGTTTTAATGCGAATTGAAGATTGGTTTCATAGATGGAACAATTGAAAAACCTAGTGAGAATTCTCCTGATCTAGTTAGATGGCAATGCTATGATTAGATGGTGTGTCTTTTGTTGATTAACTCGATGTTTGCAAATATTCTGCAAAATTTCTTGTATGCACATTCCATAAAGCAGTTGTGGGATGAAATCACAAAACAGTATAGATTATCTAATGGTTCATTGGAGTTTTAACTAGAACATGTTATTTGTAACTTGAAATAGGCTAATCAAAGTATAGGTATATATTATGGGAGGCTTAAGAAGTGTTGAGAGATTACAACAATTGCATCCCTATATGCTTTATGTTTATGGTTGTAATTGTGGATTAAGAGAAAAATTAATGGAGTTGGAGTCTCAAAGCAAGCTCATGCAATTCTTGATGGGTTTAAATGAAGTCTATGATGGTGTTCAAAATCATGTTCTTTCAATGGATCCAATGCCTACTATTAACAAGGCATTTTATTTGGTTCAACAAGTTAAGAGACAAAAACAAGTTTCATTGGCTTTTAATTCAGACATAGATGCTTTAGCTTTCAATATTAGAGGAAAAACTGCAATATATCCATATGATAAGAGAAAGAAAAATAGGATAAATGTTTTGCAAACATTGCAAGGCAAATGGGCACTCTATTGAAAATTATTTTCAAATAATCAGATATCCTAATTGGTTTAAGGGTAAATGCATAATACATGGAAGGGTTAACAATGTTTCTTCCTCTATTCATAATACTGATAATACTATTGTTCTCGATACTAATAATGAAAGTAGGATCGATCACTGGTTCAATTTGTGATGTTAGAACGAAGAAATGTGAAGATTCTGAAATGTCTTTTGAACATAGACTGGAGAAAGTAGTTGAAGATCAACATAATGACATGAATGATTAGTAAATGGCGTAAGACGTGTTATGAAATGCTTTGTCTAAGGAAACATAGAGAACAAGGGAAAATTATGCCAATAGCCAACAATGTTTATTTTGCAAGTACTTCTACTCCTTTCTTTTGTTTTAATGGTTTTGGTCTTAGTAATAATTTGAACTCTTGGATTATTGACATTAGAGCTACAAATTATATGACACCCCATTCTGCAATTTTACATAACATTATCAACCTTACACACCTTGTTAATGTCAAAATTATACACTTTGTTAATGTCAAAATGCCTGATTGAAGGACTATAATATTTAACCAAATTGGTTTAACTCACATTTCATCTACCTTTACCATATACTGTTTTCCTTATCCCTTAGTTCATACATAATATTTTCCCTATGAACAACGTAGCTAAAGATCATCAATTTTTTGTTATTTTTAATGATTTTGAATACCAACTCAAGACTTGAAAGTTAATAAAACCGTAGCTACAGCAAAGACTTTTTGTGGGTTATATGTGCTACACTCTGAGATGTTCTAGCAGCTTCATATTTTGGCAGATGAACATGTTAATGTACCTTTGTTCAATTCTTCAAATTCACTTCATTAGATTCATGCTCCATTAAGGGATAATTCCATATCCAAGTTATAACATTTAAATGTTTATAAACAATTAAACTTTCAAGATTTTGTTCGTGATGTTTGTCAAAAAACCAAATTTCATTGGCTTCCTTTCCCTCAAAGTTCTCATGTGTCTTCTTTTATTTTCAAGTTGCTACATATTGATATATGGGGTCCATATAATGTGTCTTCAATCGCTAGAGCTTGTTTTTTTCTTAATAGTGGTTGATGATTTTACTAAGTCTACTTGGACTTTCTTGCTTCACCACAAGGGTCAAACACATTCAATAATTGTTGATTTCTTTGCTTGTGTTTCTGATCCTTTCTCCATTGTTCCTAAGTTTGTGAGAATAGATAATGGGAGTGAATTTTTTTCTAATATGTACAAGTTGTTTTTTCATAACTTAAGGATTGTGCACTAATGAACTACTACTTATATACCACAACAAAATAGTCAAGTTGAAATAAGACACCATCGTTTGTTAAAGAGCTTTGAGACTTCACGCTTGTTTTCCAAAGGAATTTTAGGGAGAATGTATCCTTACTACTACTTGCTTGATTAACAAGATGCCAATGGCACAATTGAATTGGAAGTCACCACATGAAAGGTTACTTGGTTATCACCAAATTATGATGGCTTGAGAATTGTGGGCCATTTGTGTTTTGTTGTAAAACAACCTTATCTTATTGACAAATTTAAAGCAAGAGGACTCAAATATATATTCTTTGGCTATGAACATGGATAAAAAGTTTATAGAGTGTATGATCTTTCTCACAAATAGGTTTTAATTTCTCGAGATGTAGTTTTTTTTAGAACATTTTCCTTTCAAACACATACATGAGTCTTTTGTTAAAGTTTGACATGCTGATGTTGTCAATCTTGTTTTGTTTGAAACCTTTCCTTTGGTTACTAAATTCTACTTATCAGTCATCAATTGATCAGCATACACAAGTCTCTCCAGCTGTTCAGTCTTCTATTGAATAGAACTTACCGACATCATCTCCAACTGCTCAGTATTCTATTAAACAATTACCGAAATCATCTTACTGATCAATCTTCCATAGATTAGCTTCATTCTTCTTCTCTATCTACTTTGCACAGGTCTACTAGGTTGAGGAATACTCCTAAATGGCTACAAGATTTTGTCCATGCAGCACATACTCACAATTATGCTAGAATTGTTTCTTCTTACCCTAAACACTTGTACCCTTTATTTGATATTTCCAATTTTGCTACTTATCCCATTGATTTTGTAGCTTCTTGAACAGAGGTGTTAGTTGCTCTAAAACCTAATAATTATTAAGAAGCATCTCAACACAAAGAATGCCAACTTACTATGCAAAATATACTTAATGCACTTGAATCCAATGATACTTAAGAACTCCCTACTTTGCCCAAAGGAAATGGTTTTAAATGGGTTTTTAAGATAAAAAATAAACCTAATGGAACTATTGATGAAAACACACTAAAATATTGGGGAGGGGGTTGTTAAATTGAGTATGTAACCTAATGTAGCCAATTAATGAACTTTTTGATGCAAATGATCAAATTAATCGTCGATAAATATAGTGACTACAATAATAGTGTACTAAAAATATAAAAGAGATACGGACGGAATATTCAAGCTCGGATATAACGTGGAGTTCGATCTACCTCCTAATCTCCACAATCCCACAATGCACTTCCAATTGAAAACTTCACATATTTTTATTAATCATAATCACAAATACTCACTAGGAACTACTCAAGAGTTACAACACTAAAACACACAATAATCCAACACTTATAGTGCTCTTTTTACAAATGGCAAGTAACGATTCAAGAGCACTAATAATTTCTCTCTCAAAGGATTTTTGCAAATTAATGAGCTAGATACAAGAAAAATAAAGAGGAATAAAGGACTTGTTTTCTTGCAAATGATAGCTCTCAAAAACTTGTTTAAATCTACCAACCAACGTTTATTTATGTCGTCAAGAAGTCAAAAGCCTATTGGAGGAAACATCTCAAAACTAACAATCATTAAATGCGTAATGGCTAGTTTTCGCACATAGGCTCATTGGTGTGAAGGGATACTAGCACATTAGTCTACAATCTACACCTGTAAACAACAATTGTGATTCTTCTATGCGCCATAATAATTTGTACCAACTTGCCGGTACATTACTTGCAACAATACTTCAAACACACACACGATTTGCTTGATTGAAGGTTTCTTGTTTTCCTTTGTGTAATTTAATCAATCAAAAGTGATCAAATTGTTTCAATCAAGTAAGGCGTGTTTAGCATATTGATTTACAAAATTTTGTTCTTCATCAAAATCACATTTAGAATTAATTGGTTTTAATAATCTCCTCATTTTGATGAGGGAAAAATTATGTATAGCTTTCACTACTCAATTTAGTATCTGGTGAAAAAAAAGTTCAGCAAAATTAGGTTATAGCAAATACTTTAAGTACGAAGCAAGTAAACTTACAAAGCAATGAGTTCACGAATAGCAACAACATATTTGGCCATATTCCCCCCCCTACCCCCCCTTTGACCTTAATCAAAAGCGCCACTTAAAAGTATTAATCAAGCTGAGCCAATTAGCATATTATGAATAGATATTGATGAAAGGTGCCTAATCTTAGCAAGAGTTCATTCATAACTTGGAAAGCATAGAGAATATGAAAATGTTCAAGCAAAAATACTAATATAGTAAAGGTAAAAAGCCATTAACATTGGACACTATAAGAAGATCAAGACAGTTGTGGAAACAACAACTAATGAAAACCATAGTAATCAATCATAAGTTAATAACATCTAACTAAGAGACCTTCATAAAGGTCACTATAAAGCAGCCAACATAAAAGAGTCTATGATCAAGGTTAGATAACAGGTAAAAGAAAAGCATAAAAGGAATAAGATCAAGCATTTCGATCATTAGCTGGAGGTGAACGAGGATGAATGTAATAGAAATGGTTCATGAACCCACGAATGTTGGAGCTAAGAGACTTAAACTCGGATTGGAGGGAAATCTGAGTTTGCAAAGAGTCAAAACAAAATCCATATGATCATGAAGCTCTAAAGTGAAGAACTAAACGAGCAGGAGCTTGAACAAGTTGCTCATCATTAGCAGAATTTGAGCCTATACCAGAACCAGGAAAAGAGAGCACCATCACCGATCAATAGTTCTAAGGAGATCACACCTATAAATATTTACAAATATATATAGATGATAGGCACTCCCCAACATCCAAGAGTCCAAATATTGAATATTTGTACTCCTCAATATTCTTGAAATCGAAATGCTAGATCTACTAGATTATTTCCATATGCAACTTCTTGGGATACGTCACACATAGATCATCAGGATGTTATAATAATTGCATGGATACTCTATACCTACTAACAGCAACCAAGCAAAAGTAACACAGATTTTCATTAAGCTGGATAGTTAATTAGTTCATTTCAAATTTCTACCCTAAATAAGCATAGACAACAAGTAAGGTATACACATACCTAGATCATTGACTCAACTTAGTCTAACTACTAGCACACCCTAATCTGCATTACAACATATAAAAAGTATTTAGCTTATTTACATTTCTTAGTCATCTTAGATAACATTCCCTAAAATGCTCACTCTTACTTCCCTATTGACGTAAATTTGATATGTATATATATTAAAGGTTTAAACTATAATAATATAACGAAATAATAATTGACTTGGTAATAACAAATTTTTGGGTTTTAAAGTAGTAATAAGTCTTAAAGAAATAAGTTAAACAAGTTTCAAGTGTTTTTGAGAAGGAAAATCAAGTTTTGAAAACGTTATGTTGTGCACAAGCTTCAACATAAGCTGCGTACAAGGTCGTGTAGAAAGCTCATAGAAGGCAGAAAGTATTTTTCAATATACATGACCTTCACCACAAGTTGTATAGAGTCGTCAAGTAGAAAGCTAGTAGTGGGTAGAAGGTATTTTTCAATATACACGACATTCAACACAAACTGTGTAGAAAGGTTTTGTAGAAAGCTGAGTAAAGGAAAAATGTAAAAATCATCGTACATAGCCTTCAACACAAGCAATGTAGTAAGTCATGCAGAAAACAACATAGGATAACTTGCATAAAATTCGAAAATTTCGATCTTCTCCTTATTACAAACATCTAAAACTCAATTAAACTCAAATAAACATTTTCATATGCCCTTTCACCTATTTCAACAAATTTTGCAAAGTATAGGTCATAATTTTTATGAAAATTCTCATTACCTTATGGTAAAATATGTCAATTCTTCACGTTCACACAATCCAATACATTCCCCATTAGTGATTCCTCAAAATCTCCCGAATAAACATTATTCTCTCATCCAAAACATAAGAATAACGCTAAAGTGTCAAGATCTTTGCTTTCAAGAGTTCTTTTGTTAGAAAAGTATTAGGAAACGCAAAGAAGATTTTACTTGACATGATTTGCTTCCAAAAATTTCAAGAATTTTAATTGTTGATTGAGACAATAGGTAGATTTTTGTAGAAAAATGAGAAAAATGAGAAAAGGTGAAAAGGACGGTTATTTCTTAGTGGTTTTATACATTGGGTAAACAACATATCTTTCTAATTTTCAAGTAGATTGACAAATATGCCTCTATTTTAAAATATTAAATTAATTCATTACCCTTGCTTATTAATTAATTATTTAGGATATTTCAAACTAGCTTTGTGATTTAATTTATATCCATTAAAGAAAAATATTGTGATCCCATTATTTGTTTACAGTGAAAGTTTCGTGTTGTGGTCTTGTGGCTTTTCTCTTATTGGAGTTTACTACGTAAATGCCTGTGTTTTTCAATTATTTTATTTTTTAGCTTATTATATTGTTTATCACTTATAGGTAAGAGGAAAACTATTTTGTCATTATAAGATATTATTTTTCTTAACAAGTGGTATAAAAACAAAGTTAATGTTTTATGGAAGAAATTGAATGATTTTCAAGGTCTTGTGAACTAGTTATTTGTTACAAAACTTGCACTTGATGATGAGATACAAGAATTTTTATTATTATTTCCAATACATGATATGATGGAGGATCATTGGTTCAACATCATGGAAGAAATATAACTAAAGGCTCATTTGATAAATCTACAAGATTTGACAAATGAAATACCCCAAATTTTATCAACCTAAATTAGGAATGTGATAATTAAATACTATAAAAATATGCGTAGTTTTAAATCTTATTTTAAATTTAACTTAGAAATTGAATTTAGATAGTTTAGTTAATTGATTTTCATAAACTATAATTAGATAATTTAATTAGTGAATGGACGCATTGAAATTAGAAATTCCAATACCACAAAATATATTTCAACTTATAAAATTACTACAATTTCCTATCTCCAACATACCAAGCTATTCAATTCCTTTCAATTATCGATTTGAAACCGATTTCTCAAGTTGAATTACCAAAATTCCTAATTCACTAAAATTAAACCTTAATCTAAATTTAGATTAGACTGGAGTCAATAACTCACTAATTATATACCTAAGGTTATAAATATCAAGTATATCATGACCCGATTAATTTTTAGGGTCTATTAGATGGTAAACGATAGTTTAAAAATGAATCGCTAAGATTTAAATATACGCAATAAAAATAGAACGGATTAATATCTACCAAACTAGAGCTCAAATAAAAATTCTGAATACGTATTCATGAAATTTAGAATTTTTTAAGTCTTTTGAGCATAATAGCCTAATTTGACCTATCGGGACTAGAAACTTAATCGCGTAAATGAAATTTTGATAATTTAACATAATTAGAAATAATAAATGAATTTAATTGAAAATAGAGATTCTAATACCGTAAATGCCCAATTTAACCTATTAAGCAACGTTGATTACCTATTTCAAAAAATTTAAATTAATTAATCATTTCCAATTACCAATTGAACTTTATTAATCAAGTTTAATCATCTAAAAGCCTAAATATCCAATTTAGACATTTTAGCCTAAATACCAACTCTTTAAATCCTAGAAATTTAAAACTAAATGTTTGTTTTCAAATACCAAGTCCTAAGCCACTAAAACCCTAAATTCAAGTAAGATAATAATTTTTCTTTTATTATATTTCCTAGAATTAATTTCTAATACCAATTAGCTAATTCTCTTTCTTATTTCTTAATTTCTAATTCTAAATACCTAAAACCCTTAACCTAAAAGTCTAATTCATCATCTAAAACCCTAAGCCCAATAACATAAAAATGCAAGCCCATTAACATTAAATCCAAGCCCATAAAACTAAGCCCAAAAGCTCATACATCAAAGCCTATAAATCCCATTTAACCATATTCTTATCATGCACCCTCACACATGATACAAAATCTTAATGTCTAGAAAAATTTGACCCTATGAAAAGACCAAAATAACCTTAGCCATGACAAGAAGGTTTCTTCATCTATGAAAGGACCAATTGCCCCTTAAATATCTACAATGTGAACACAAGAAAATATCAAGTATGTAAAAAGACCAAATTGACCTTAACCAACTCTAGAAGATTTCTACACCTAGGAAAAGACCAAAAATGCCCTCACTTAATCAAGCCAAAGTACCAAAACGTCCTTAACTCTAGAGATAATTACAAGCCATTAAACAATATAAATATACCTATTAGAAAACCCTGATTTCTTCTTTCATCTATAGCAGCCACATCTCCCAAAAATCCTCTCAAAACATCTCCCAAAACTGACAAAAATACTATAGCAATTCCTCTTCAAGACAAGTCTTCAAAAAGTAAGAAAATCCCTTCTTAATCCATCATTTAATTACTCAATTTCTTCACAAAAATGTAATATTTATTTCAATTGATTATTAGGTGAAATTTAAGACTAAAAACAAGGTTGAAGTTAGGAAAAATAAGCTTGAAGAATCTTCATCAACTTTTGAATTGTAAAAGTAGTAGTAGAGGCAACTATTTGATTGATTTTGCTAAACCAAGTAAGTAATTATAATTAATTTATTTTATTATGTTGATAGCATTTAGATTCATGTAAATTACCAAAAATAAACTTAGATTAAGTATCGATCAACATATATATATATATGTATGTATGAGCATAACAACCAATATATACATAAATATACACATGTGAATAGGCATGTATGTTAAAAATTTAAATCATTGCATGTTTATATAAAGGTATGTGTGATATATGTTGAATTGATATGTTTTTAATGAAATGAAGTTATCAAATAAACATATGAATATACTAAAAATAATTTCTGTTGAAATACATAAGCATATATGTTTGTGTTGATATGTTGGAATTTTCGAAAAATTTGTATTATTGATAATGATTTGAGTTATGATTTATGATTCAAGTTGTAAAATATAAATCAAAGTATATACTAGATAATAAAACATAGAATAAACATGTTTTAGATGAATTCAATATGCTTAAGACCAATTTATATGCATATATATTAATATGGACAGCTTAAGTTTAATATTTAGATAAAATATTAAATGAATTTATTTTAGATGAAATTTGCAAAAATTATATTTTAACATGTCTATATACATACTGTAAATTTTCGTGATTTTTGAATATATTTACTATTTTAAAAAATTAAATTAAAATAGCAAAACATGGCAAAATAGTGTTTCGGCCAGCAGTTGTGGCGCGAATTCATATGGCCAAACCGGTGATTTTTTCTTCTTCTTTTTGGGTGAGACTCTATAACAGATTGAAAGCTTAAGAAGCATACTTTGATTTGATGTAAAGAATGGCCAAGAACAGGCCGATTTAATGGTCAAAATTGATCGAACGATCGGTCGCCAGTGTTGTCCCCTGTATTCGACCAAATTAGATAAATTTTAAATTAAGATCCTAATTAGCTAATTATTTTAGGCCAAGTAAACTTATGATCATATTAAAATATATGTTAGGTAGTCTACATAAAAATTTAAGCTCAAGAACCCGAGTTTAAGATAGTGAACCAATTTATTAAAGTTAGGATGCACACTAGCTTTCTATAAGAAATGAAATATTGAAATTTAAGGTAAATTGATTCTAATCAAATAAATTTATATAATGTGTTTTCATATTGAAATATGAATTTGAGGATGAATAATTAATTATATTGATTTTAGGAATTTGTTTAACAAAATAAGAATTAATATGGCATTATAAGATAATATAACATAATAGGAAATTATTTTAGATTCCCTAACATATTTAGATGTAAAAATGGATTATAAATGATATAAATAAAATAATTATATTTTAAATGAGCTATTTGAATTAATAAAAGTTTATTAGATTTAACATAGGATATGTTATTTAAAATACTATTTGATGACCTAATTATCATTAAAACGAGTTTAGTAGACTAAGTTGGATATAAAATAAACTTGATTGATTGATTTTACTTAACTTGACTAAATTAAGCTGATATAGATTTATTAACAAATATTGGCTGTGTAAACTTCTCAGAGATCAACAATTTCTACTTAACAGTTAACCTAACTAGTAAACTCTTATATAGTCAAATTAACTGATAATTGGTTTAGAGATGATTGTAATATGATAGACCATGAATAATAAGGTGAATATGTTGTTTCAAATGAATATTCACTATAAAAACGAGTATTCTATATGAGTTTAATATAAATCAATAATCGATTTAAATACTTATATGAATTAATTTTTGAAGTAGATATTTGTTAGAAGTCTGTCTTTTGCTTTATCTTCTCATTGTTCAGAGTACAGATTTGTACTAAGTACGCAGTGACTTGTATGTTGCGTGCTAGTGTAGACATTCTAAATGAACTAATACTTAAAGACGACTTTAATAATAGCTTGTTGCTTATGCGTGGCCATTTTTTAGACCTGGCCCGAAGGGCGACAATCTTGATAGGTGATGCCAGCATGGTAATTAGGAGCTTAGGCCATCATAGGTGGCTCAACGGGTAGCTGATAGAGGGAACAGTAATGGGATAACATCTACCTGGATTGGAGAGAAGTAATGTAGTGTGGTTCACATTTATGGGATCGATTGAGCTACAATATTATAGACTATGATAGGTAGAGATGCGCAACGGCTGTGACCCTTAGACTAGGCTATTACTTGTAGAGGTAGGAGATATAAGTATTCGGGCTACCTATATCAACCTTCTGAGCAGTTGCTGCTACTCAGGACCCCCAGGTTCCCAACGTATTGCCGGAGTGTGAGTGCTCCACTGTTTTGCTACGCATTAATTTAAAAATATAAAATGTTGATTGTTGCATTGCATTTAAAATAGGTATGTATGCCCATCTCGTGTGCGCTTGTGTTGTTGTCGTACTAGGCTTCAGCTCGTTCCTTCTTTTTCAAGTGATGATTTGGATGCTTGTGAATATCGAGTATGGGACAACTCTAAAGGAGCTTGTTAACAAGTTGAGTGCCTAAGAACGTTGAACTGTTTATGCTATTGGCAAAAGTTATTGATTATATTTTCAAACTTATAATTTGATGAGGGCATATCTATGAACCCATGGTTATATCTTGAGATACTAAACACTGTGTACTTTGAGATACCTAATGGTATGATATTTATTTATAAACGTTTGTCTACTCACAAAAGTAGCTTGTTTGGAAATCATTTTGAGAAATTTACTTTATTATATGTAACGGTCTACTCAATAAAGTAGCCTATTCGGAAATCGTTTTAAAGAAATGTATTTCTTTTTTGCTTTAACTCTAGTTGTTTTCAAAATCTAATTGAATGATTTTAGAATCTAAAATTTATTTAGCAATGATCACGATAAACTGTAGATTAGGTCAGCCTTAACGTATAATGTATAAGTGTTATACGTGGCGGCTGGCACGCCTTAAACCAAATTCGGGGCATGACAATAAATCTAGGGGAAGATCCAAGTCAAGAAGAAGAAATATCAAATGCTATCATTGTGAGAAGTCAAGACATTTAAATTGGGAATGTACAATATGGAAAAAAAGTAGATGAAAGACAAAGGTGATTAAAAAAAGCAAAGACACAACTAAGGTAATATCATATGGTTAAAATTGTGTTGCCTAGGATAATGATTGTGTTAGTCTTGTATATCATGATAATGACTGGGTTTTTACTCTGATGTCTCTTTTCATGTGACATCAAGTGGTGAATTCTTCTCAACCTATAATAATGTTGGTGAATATAGTAATGTTAGGTAAAAAGTGATGGAACATATAAATTTTTTTACATTGGAAATATTATTGCAAGAGCTAACACTGGTTTCAAGTTCATTCTTAGAGATGTGAGATGATATGATCATCTCACAAAATTAAATCCATATCCTTAATACTATTGTACGATCAATTAAGCAAGTACATTTATCGAATTTATAATAAAGCATCAAGTATGGGTATTCTCATGAGGATCTTGAAAGTACTTTATAATCACTTCATCCCTATTATCTAACCCATAAATTGAAATTATCCTAACTAAATATTTATTACTAACTAATTATGCTTACTAATTAGTAATTATCACAATTACAAGTCCATGTCAAATTAAATTGATTAAATTGTAAGATCATTTAGATTCTGAATCTCCTCTATAGTTTAATCATGTAATTTTTCAAATATAATCTAATAAGATAATTAATGTATTGAGTTATAATTCCTAATTTAAATTAAAATTTTTATCAAGATTATTAATTCCTAACCTTAGATTATTCAACTAGAATCTCTTCCCATTCATAAAAAGATAGCATTTATCTTTGTGAATTCATATTCGAATTCAATCACAATGAGATTCTACTCTAATATAGAAGATTTATGCCATGCCATCCTTAGAATTACGTCCAAATCTTTCTAATTATGCAAATCTATTCATTCTGGCAATTTCTCACTTAACTAAATTGAAATCTATCATGAGCTAATACTTCAGAATAACTAAGTCAAGAAAACAATAAAAACACATAGTATTAATAATAACCTAAATAAATGCAATCCTGATTACATGATAATTTTAGAGTTTATTGAACCTAGATTAAACCCGCTACTTCTCTATAAATAATTCAATAAGCACATAGAGAGTATAATTAAACATTGAAAATATAAGTAAAAAAAAAAAAAAAACTTCAGATTTGCCATCTTACAGTCTTCGTTGATCTCTTAGTATTCTTTAACTTGTCCTTGGCTATTTCCCTCTTCAGAAAAATTCAGATTTGCCAAAAATTAAGTTTCTTTGCGACAAGAGTTTATTTTTATACGTAAACCTAAATTTTAAATAATTCAAGCAACAAGCCCAACAACCAGGGATGGGCCTGTTTCGAGTTTGCGACTTCGAGGCACATGAGACTTCGGATGAGATGACATCTTACGGAAGGAGTCCATGGGAGAGATGGATTGGACAAAGGACATCCATCATGCACACTAGACGTTGCTCGGTTCCCGATTCCAAAAATAATGGAATCAGAACCAGACCGATAGGAGCCGGTCCGATTTTCACGGTTTGATTCTGGTTCTAGAGGAACTAGGAACCAGGAATCATGAAATAAAAAAATAAAAAAAAAATCAATTAAATAATTTATTTTATTTAACTAAGAAAAAAAACAAAATAAAGTTTTAACTTGAAATAATATTGAGCCTAATAATAATTATTCATAACATTAGTTAAAAAAAATTTTATAATTATGTATTTATTTATATACAATCACTTACATTTTTTTAGTTGTTATATTAGCAATGTGACACTATAAAATATTCAAAATATAAATAATTCCCAGCAACAAAAAATAAATCACACATTATTAAGAAAGAAAGTCTACTTTAGTTAGAAGTTTACATAAATTTAATAATATATTATTTCAAATATATTTATTACTTGTGTTGTTAATAATAACACATTAAATATTGTGAATAGAAAATAAATTTTTTATTATTTATGCAAAAGTAGTTTTAAATATTTGTTTTATAATTACAATTTTTTTATAATTTTCTTTTCTTTTTCTCTTTCTTTTTTTTTTATAATTTTTATAGTGTAGAAATACTGGTTCTTGAACTAGTGGTTTCAAAACCACCAGGTCATACGTTTTTAGGGATGGAATCGTAAGAACTTGCTAGAACCGGCGGGTCCTTTATCGGTTCAAACCCGCCATCCCCGAGCTAGTTCAGGAATCACTAATGACGGATCAGATCGGTTTCCAATTCGAAACGATCCCGTGACGATGTCTAATGCACACCACGTGGAATAGATTCATTTACTAAGGTATATAAACTTTAGGGACTCTTTCATTATTATTCACTTAGCCCTTGCTTGTGAGTTTATGATGGTGATGCATTGAGATTTGTTAATTTACGGAGTTTAAAACATATAGCATCGCGTATCATATTTAATTACGAAAATAACATTTTTAAACAATAAATAAAATATAAAATAATCTGCAAATACTATAAAATTGAATATATCATTTGAGTGAAAATTAGGGACTGAATAATAGGAAGACATAATATATAGTAAATGGGAAATAATACACAGATACTATAAAGTTGAATCTATATCATTTGAGTGAAAATTGGGAACTGAGTAAGAGAAAAATATAATATATAGTAAATGGGATAAAAGAGTAACTTGATAAAATCAAAAATATAAGATGTTATATATAATTAAGTATTACTAATTAATTTTCTACCAAATTAAAATCAGTGTGGCACCTTTGTCAGTTTCACCAACCAACAACTTCATGACTATTGGTTCACTTTCTATATTAAATATATAAGTTTTTTTTTTCTTGTCTTTTTTAAAGAACACACATATATATGGTAATTGATTTTTTTTAAAAAAGGAATTTCTTTTTTTTTTTCCTTTACCGTTATTAAAGATATTAATGATAATCTAAAATAACTTAAACATTTGCAGTAAGCTTGTTTTATTAACAACTTCCTATGTTTTATTTCTTCTTTAGATTCCAAATTAATGATAATTATTTATTTTCTTTCATGTTAATATTATAATGTATTACTTTTAAAATACTTAAGGAAATTGATTTTATTATTGATATTTAAAAATTTAAAAATATCTTTTTTTTATTAGACAAATTTAAAATCGGTTGTCTTGTTCCAATTTTTTTATTGAAAAAGTAATTTTTTATATTTAAATTTATGCATAATGTAGGCAACACTCTACCATTGTCATCAATCATCACTCGATGTAGACATTATTGTTATTACTCTCATTTGCAATAATGTTAGAAATCTTTATTATATATAATATAATGTGTCTTCTCTTATTGCCTCATATGTTGCTTTTCTTTTGTTTTTCTTTTTTGTATAATTTGTTTTCATATAATAGATATAAATATAATTATATTGTATTATCTTTTTGAAATAATCATAATTCTCAAATTCATATTTTACATATGTGTGTTAATGCATTTGTGCATGATTTTGAAACATGACGTATATGATTTATGTTAGTATGTCGTATATGTGTTGTATTAATGTATTTGAATATCGATATATCTTAGTGTGAATAAATATTATGTTTATGAATTTGTAAGTGTAATAAAATGTATGAAAATTGGTTTAAACAAGTTAAACATGCTCAATACATTTTCTATGCATAGCAGAAATTTTTAGACACAAAAACAAGACCAAACACATTGATTTTTGGGTAAAAATAAGTCTAAAGTCCATGCAAAGAAAGCCCTTATCCTAGCAACCCCAAAAGTCAACAAAATTGATAAATATCATGTCTAAATTTTTGCAAAAATTCATGCAAGAATTAGACCATGCAAAACAATCCTCTAGAGAAGCCAAAAACCACCATTTTCATCTTCCAAAACCCCATCTTCAACAAGTCCAAGTATCATCTACATTTTTCTCAAGTAAAACCATCAAAAATCTTGTGGCAAGACCATAAACCAAGCTCAAGTTTCTTAAGGTATGTATTTGTTATATTAAGTGTATAGTTGTTAGTTTGAAGTTTTGCTAGATTATGATTTTTTATATTAAAATGAGTTTTGATGATTTACATGTGTTAGTTATCTTTTGAAAGATATCTTGACGGTTTATAAGTTTGTTGTTTATGCTAAGTAAGTGACAAGTAGTGTTAGAGTGAATAAAGTTAGGAATAAGAAATGTTGGGATAGTTTAGAGAAGTTGAATTGGCTAAATAAAGTGTTGAATGTGGATATAGATATGGATATTTGATGAGTTGGAAGTGAATAACATGTATGTTAAAAGATGTTAGAATACATATAGGATGAAGCTTGATGTTTGAAGTGTGTTTCAAGGAAGTTTGGAAGTGTAGAATTTAACAAATTCTCGAGTTTTGAAACAGAGGCGGTCTACAAATTTTTAAAAACCTGTGCTGTAGTGTATGTTGCCATAACGCTGCCAGCATAGAGGTTAACACTGCCTGCGTACACATCAACAATGCCAGTGTTGAGGGAATTCACGCGCGTGGATCATCCCATGGATCTCTTGAATTTTTCGAATGAACTTATGTTACAGTCTACACCGGCTCAACGCCACCGGCGTAGACCACAACACAACCAATGTTGGCTCAATGTTACCAGCGTTGGACAAGCGTAGAAATTTTCGCGCAAACTATGCCTCCTTAATGCCGTCGGCTTTGAAGGCCATCGTATTCCCTGCAATTTTCCATTTGCAAAACTTCTTCAAACCATTTCTTTAGCTTATTAATTTATCTTGTGATGATTTTATGAGTTTTTATGATATCGTTTGATGCATAAATGTTATGTTATGATCTTGTATAGAATATACTTGAGTTTATTGACCCCCAAGCCTAAAGTTATTTGTGTTTTATATTTAGTTTAAGATTAGTAGTGTTGATATGAGTTGAAATTTCTTGTAACAGTGATAGATCCTCAATTGATCACCACCTTTGATTCTCGATTTGACTTAGGTACATAGTAATATGTTTGATTTCTTACCTAGGATAGGCATAACTAAACCTACTTTAATTTAAGAAAAACTTAAGTTGGTTTGAATTGATTGTCTATTATACCATTGAATCTAGTTTGGGGAGTGGCAACTTGCTCAGATTAGTGGCACAGTAGTTTAAGCGCTTAGGTCACCCATGTTTTTATGATAAGACTTTCATAAGTGGTATGATGCGTAGTTGATAAGGTTATCGGTATCGATATAACATTTTCTTATTCTTAAAAAGAAGTAATATAATTTAATTCAATGTTTATGGGAACACTTGAATTAGGTGATATTATAGATTAAGTCAAGTAAAATTGAGAAACGGCTAAGAACCCTAGAGGAAGCTACTTTTTTCGTTTATGGATATATCATTTAGGAGATATAAGTATCTGGGTTGCTTATATAAACTCCCTGAGCGTCGAGATCATTACTCAAGACCCCCAATTATCCTTATTGTCCGGAGTTTGAATACTCTAGTGTTATTTGACTAATTAAAGATTATCCAATAATCTAATGGTTGTTGCATTTCATTTTAGCGTAAGAATGTGTGTCATTACGCTTTTTTGTTTTCGTTACTTGCGTACTATGCCTTTGGCTCATATTTTATCTATTTCAGGTAATGATGACCATGATGAGTTCTACACCAGTATGGGATATGGTACCGACTTTGAGGATTTCTTATATGATTCGGAGGATTAGAGATGACCATGACCTTGACGGATCTTTTGTAATAGTATAGTTTTGGAAAACCTATGTAATAGATATTATAGCTTTTGTTTATCTTTTATATTTTTTGTAATTGGCTTGTTTATAAGCCTTAGTCTGTAATATATATATACTATATGTGTGTAATAAGCCTATGTTTGTAATATCTTAGTATATGTGTATATATATATATATATATATGAATATTGTTCTATGTTTTAAAGGTAATGAAATGTAAGTGTTTTAAGTGACTATGAAGTTTTCTTTTTATAAAGCTTAAGTTATGTTTTCAAAGAAGTTTTACTAGTTAATAGTTTTAAAATTTGTTCTTATAAGAGATTTAGATAAACAATTATCCAAACTAATCCTTGTAATCAACCTTACATATAATACTACAGGTTATATGTGGTTGGGGATCTAAATTCACCTATTTTAAATATAGGGGTGAGTTCGGGTCCTTATACTTTTTCTTTTTCTTCTGCTTCTTCCTTTTTTTCAAAGTTTTTTTTTTTAATTTGGTCATTCATGGTTGTCTTCTCATGTTATTTCACATATGATATCCATACCATATAAATTTATAGTTGATAATATTTGTTATGGTTTTGCATAACATGACTTATGCATTATATTATTGATAGTGCAATACTTGTTGCACATTGTAGTATAAAAAAAATTACAAATAAGCACTCAATAAATAAAGATATCATAAGAGTAATGAGACTTCAATATATTTGCCTAATTGAATATAAATTGTATTTAATGCATAATTTTCACTTATGATTATTTATTTTTTTATCTTATAAAATCAATAATCAAAATTAATTTATGGACAAAATGGTAACAATTGATTCATTCTTCAAGCCAAAAAGAATAGAAGATTTCGATTCCAATTTCAATAACCACAACCTATAACAAGTACTAGAAATAAGGAACCAAAGGAACGACAAAAAAAAAAAAAAAAAAGTAGCCCAAGGTGATAAAAAAAGCCAAGGCATCCCAACTATTAAGTGTGATACAAGATTGCGATGTCGAATATGGAATTACCCCATCAAACAACTTGATGAGATTCAAAGACGATACCTTATAGCTAGACCATTTCAACCTATTTTTCATGAATATCCACTTTCTTATAATAAAAATCATGAAGACATTTTCAATCTTCTTGGTTTAACAAATTTGCAACTTGATTGGAATATTCACTTGCAAAAAGATGCAGTGTCCTATCTTCATTGTTTAGTATTTAGTAGGGGCCCAAGCGATCAATCAGGGTAAAATGCGTTCATTGAAAAAGAAATTTAGAAATTGGAAGAAGGTTAATGATGGAAGAAATTGTGCATTTTTTACACATATTGGATCATCTCTAAGCTCTCCCTATAATATTTGTGTGAAGTCTTGCAAGAACTTAATGAAACAATCTCAACATATTGAGAATGTTTTTCATAACCAGAGTTCTCAATATATTATAAATAATTATTTGAGGCTTAGAACTTCTATTGATGCAATAAAGTGGCTCACTTTTCAAAGATGTGCATTGACAGATGATGATGAGAGGTATGATTCTCAAAATCGAGAAAATTTCATTGAATTTATTAAGTTTGTAGCATCTTACAACCAAGCATTTCTTGATAATGCTTAATATATTTCTCCTAGGATACAAAAGGAAACATTGCACATATTGGAAAGAAAAATACATGAGAAAGTTTAAAAACATTGGTAATGCTAAATATTATATTATTGTGGATGAAGCTCAAGGTCAGTTAGGGAAAAAGCATATGGCAATTATTTTGAGATTTGTTGACACTAAAGGGAATGTGAAGGAAAGAGTTTTCAATCTCATTCATGTTACTAACACAACAGCTTCTAATTCAAAGAATGAGATAAAATCCATATTATCTCAAAAAAATTTGAGTTTTCATAAAATTCAAGGACAAAGGTGTGATGGAGCAAGTAATATGTGTGATGAATGGAAGGGATTACGAACATTGATTTTAAGTGAATGTCATTATGCATACTATATTCATTGTTTTTCTCATCATCTTCAATTGGCCTTAGTTAGAGCAGCAAGAGAAATTAATCCCATATACCAACTCTTTTCCAAGCTAAATTACATTATCAATGTGGTATGCTCCTCCCCTAGGTGAAAAGATCAATTGCAAGATGCTTTTACTTCTAATCTAATTAATCAAATTGCTAATGACAAGTTAGAAATAGGTAGCAGACTCAATCAAGTTAGCATATTATAACGTCCTAGAGATATGCGTTGGGGTTCTCACTTTCTTCCTTATTTTGAGTATGTTGGATGTGTTTGATGCTACTTATATTGTTCTTGACAAAGATGCTGAAGAAGGAAATTATTCTCAACAAAGTGAAGCCAATGCTACTCTTCATGCTATGATGAGATTTTGATTTTGTGCTTATTTTGCATATGACGAGGAATATTATGGGAATCATTCATGATCTTTCTTAAGCCTTGCAATAGAAATCCCAAGATATAGTGAATTTAATATCCTTAGTGTCAACAACAAAGACTTTACTCAAGAAAATGAGGCTAGTAAGGTGAGATGATCTTATTAATGAGGCTATAACATGATGTAGTGGAAGAAATTGCACATAACTATTTGGAAAAACATAGGATTTAACAATGACGTTTTTGTAATTTTGAAAGATTGAAGATTTTCATTTTACAGGTCCCTATTCAGAAGGAAAACAAACCAACAAGTAAAACGAGCCAGCTTTGCTCGTGACGTACGTCGGTTTTCGAGCAAATTCAATCGTTTAGGCCTTTAAAACCACGTTTTTACTACTTTTGATAATTTTTCCCTATATTATATCTTTTATAGAAAAGTCCATTTTAATTGTTGTATGTGGCATTTATTTTGTCTTTTAATTTATTTCCCTTCTAGATGATTATTAGAGATATTTCCTTTTTTGGAAAAAAAGACGTGTTTTCTCTTGTATTGTACGCCCTGGGACGAAAGAGGTCAGATTATTGATTAAATGAAACTTTATTGAGCATGTCTTGCTTTTTTTCTCCCAAGAATCAAATTTTAATGTGAAAATTTTGGATTTTTATACCAACTACCTAGGAATTCTCATAATCAATAGGTGATAAAGATTACAAGCTATGTATTTATACATGAATCAACGTTTTGCGATAAATCCCATTATCCCGTTGTGTCATTATATTTTGTAAGAAGCAGAGTATTACTGATCCTGAAATGAATTCTCCATTTACTTCTCGTGGGAGTCATTAGCGTCAATGTGACAATATATCAGTAGAAGAATACATCGAATTAATATTTTTTTATGTTGCTATGAACACCTAATGACAAGAAATTAATCACAGGTTTAATGACGATATGATGGATCTCTATACTCTTAGTTCATTTCCTAATCCCAGTAACAATTTCAAGATGTTAAGTGTTGATCAAACATGTGAGTTGGCGTAGAAATTTTATCTTAACGATTACATTGAACAAGAAATGATCATATTAAAATTCAAGGGCAGCATTATGAAGCTAATATTACGCATAATCCAAAATTTAAGAGCTTGTCTACTATTTATGATTTATGCCTTAGATTGGTGGAAACTAGAAAAGTCTTCATCTATCCTCTAATTAATCAATTGATTCAGTTAATTTTGACTTTTTCGATTTTGATGGCAACAATGGAATGCTCCTTTTCTACTATGAATATTGTGAAAAATAGACTATAGAATAAGATGGGTGATGAATTTCGCACTTATTGTCTTCTAAGTTACATAGAGAGAAGTATTGCTAATAACACATATATAAATTCTATCATAGATCATTTTATGACAAAAGAAAGCGATGGATGAAACTTTGATAATTTTTTTTATTCGATAATTTTATATATAATTTTATTATTCTTCTTCATATAATAATATGGAAGTAGTTATGATTATGTTAATGATGGCCCCCCTACCTTTAAATTCTATATATGTACCTAAACACAACCTATATAATCCATGTATTGAATATTACGCACCGAAAAGAAAAGGTTTCAAGAACACTCAGGAGTAATTACTATGCTCGCAAAAACTCATACTTGTTCAATCAAAGAATCTTGATTGACAAAAGTAGGATATAGAGTAAAGCTCCAAACTAATTTATTATTAATCTCAAAAGAAACAAAAGCTATCACAGAACTATGATTATTTATAGGAGTTTTAAAAACTAATAAATTACTAAAACAATGTTGATTGAGTTCAACATGTCTCCACAAAAGTCAGTCATGTACTCTAAAAATTGTGCAAAAACTTACAATTTTGAGCTTCAACATGGCCTACAGCATGAGTCAGGTCATGCATTCTGGTCATGTTGTGCACAAAAGCTTCTTTCTCCTTTCTTTCTCGCTACTTTCTCAGTACGGCTTTCAACACAACCTGTGTTGACGTATAAGTAGAATTTGCAATCTTCAACAAACTCTAAAACCCTTGAAATTCATTCCCAATACTCAAACAAATTTTTATCTTTGTCTTGGAACACTCTATAAACATTCTACTAATAGATTGCATGGTCTGATGCTCATTAGGATATAGGCACAAGACAAACCACTATATAATGATTACACACCATTCTCTTTCCTCACTCTTTTATTTTTTAGTATCTAAATTGTTTGTGTGCAAACTTAGTAACAACATAATTCTCATGTCATAGTCAATCAAGTGACTAAGGGGGTTGTGACCATCATAACTTAATTAATTTTAGGAAACCATAAGTGACATTATTCGTCCTTCAATTAAATTTAGTGTTGTGTGCTATATTAATTCTTAGAATTAGTCACAAACTAGAATTTACTAAGTTTTTGCATGTTATTACGCTAGTGTGATTGTACTTGAGTTTTTCGAGATCTAGACACAACAAATCTACTAAAAGATAAAATCTTAGTTCCTTCAATTTTTCTAGTTATAATTTACATATCAATTAGGGACCATGGTTGATAAAATCGCGATTTTACCATTTATTGGAATGCATAGAATTGATAAAATCATGCAAAACAGATAAAATTGTAAATGTGTAGAATAACATACCCAAATTCATATTTTTACCTAAAGTCTACACCTAGACAATTTTACATCCATTTCGATTAAGAAAAAATATACAAAATCATAAACTCGTAGAATCGTAAATTTGACTCGCGATTTTGATATCTATGAAGGGAACTAATAAACCTAAGACAAAACTATTTAGTTAAGCTTCACTGTTTATGTACTTCAAATTACTCTTCTATCTATGTGAAAATGCGCTTGCATTGCTGAAATCCCTTTTATCTTTTTGCGCATATAATTGCATGTAGAATCGATTTTCGGATAATTTGCAAAATGAGAAGTGCTTCTCCCTCCTAACTCCAAACACAGCTCGTGGTGACTTTATTTTGAAACAAAATTGATAAAGCAGCCAACGTTTGAAGTCAAAATACTACAACAAATTAGATGTTCCAATTAAGTTTGTCAAGTGGTAATGTTTGTGTTGTTGAAATTACAACAAGCACAATTTGTTGGTGACACTTAAGTCAGTGGTTTTTTGAAGGAAGTGTCTTCGTTTCAATATCAAAATTCGTTTTAATAGATCCTCTACGTCAACATCGTTGGTTTTTTTTTTTTCCTTCTTAATTAAAACATAATGCAAGCTAATTAATAAATAATGATTTACTCTATGAGCCAGTAGTATGAAGGTAATAATATAGAGAAAAACAAGAGTGAATTACATCAAAGGTCTCAACGTTTGAGGGTAAATTCATTTAAAGTCCTAACATTTCCAGTTGTTAAAAAAGTCTTAAAGTTTGGAAGTAAGTTTATTTAAGGTCAACGTTAGAAAAAGTGAGTCAATTTTGATCCTCCAAGGACATGTGTCAATAGGAGAGGATATTCAATCAAAACTCAAAAGAATCTTCTTATGTTGACATATGTCCTTAGAGATACAAATTGACCAACTTATTTAAACGTTGGAACTTTAAATGAACTAACCCACAAACGTTGAAACCTTTTTTAAATTACTCGAAACGTTAAACTTAAATGAACTTATCCCAACTGTTGGGACCTTTTAGTATAATTTGCTTAAAAAACCATCTTACTCACCAGCAAGAAAGTGGCTTATGTATTGTAATACCAATTTCAAAGCATGCATATATTAGTACCATTATTTTCTCTTCGCGCAAAAATATTTATTGTTGAGAATTTTTAATCTAGTCATATGAATATTAATTTCTCACAAGGATTGACAAGATCTATTTCATTTTCTTTTGACGATTTCTATATATAATTGTTGAAAAAGAAAATCATCGGTTCACTCTTTCATATTAATACTAATGATAATGATGATGATGATAACAACAACAACAACAACATCTCAGTACAGGGAAACAGAACAAGTCCGGCAAGATAACATCTAGAACAATAATTATAAATTAAAAGGTTAATAAGAGGATATGGAGCCTCTCACAAAACATACAATAAACCAACATCAAACATATCTTATTATTATTTAAAAAAAAAAAAAAGAGGCATATACTGATAACATACAAATCACAAATTAAATAAGAAACTCAAGTTCACCTCCATTAACCTATCTATACTAAAGATTGGAGAAACATCAGCAAGATGGAAGACACAAAGAATGCTGTGGAGAGCTTGTAAATAGAAGTAGTAGACATGATGGGTGCAGGTGCAGCAGACTGTGGCGATGGAGCAGATGGAGCAGCTGCAAGATACTCGTCATCAAGATCACACATTCCCATACCCAACAACATACCAAACATAATGCCCATTAACGACATTCGAACAATGAGAAGAATCGACTTATTATACGCCATAGATATTAGTGTGTTCAAGAACATGACTATGGTTTATATATATTAAGCAGTAGCCCATGGAATTCCTTAATTTAATAAAATTTTCTCCCCTTTTTGGGTGTTACGCGGCATTGGAAAATATTAAATGTCTTGTAATCGCAGTTGGTAATGCATATTATTTCATTTTTCTTGAACTAATTAACTAGGTCAAAAAACTTGTCTAACGTTTCAGTAGGCGACATCCCGGCTGAACATAGTATAACTTTTACGGTTTTAGTCCTAAAATGAATATAAAAAACCGGTAAGATGGCATAAAAATCCATTGTTTTTATTACAAGAGGGGGTCAATTCAAATGTACCATCCTATATTTTCATATTATGTGCCATTAGTTCGTTTATTTTTTTTTTTTGCGGAGAATTCAAATTTTTAAATCTTAAAAGTAAAAATTATTTAAACAAGAAAAATAGAAATAGAAATTTTCTATTGTCTTTCCTAATTTTAGATTATTTTATTCAATTTTTTTACTAGTTTAATCAAGAATCAAACAGCACATATGAGGGTTTGGTAGTACCTTTCTTTTTTTCTAAGATTTGTAAGTTTAAATGCGTAAATTTATTTATGTTTCTTTTTTTGGCTAAAAAGTACGCGAGTTCAAAAATAAGAAATTAAATACTAATAACATAAACATAAATGGTATATTTACAATTTACCACTAGAAAAATCACACCTAACGTGCCAATCCTTGTTTATTAATATGGTTCTAATTTCACTAATTAGACATAATGAGTGCGTAGTTAACAAATCAAGGCCCGTTTAATTTTTGGTTTGGGCTTGGATAAGGAAGAAAGAGCACAATGAAGGTCTAGCTAGTCCCTCAAACGTACGAGTAGAATGACTGAACAAAAATATATTAAAGGCTGAAAAAAAAAAAAGAATATATTGGTGAATGTTCAAATTTTAGCAATCAAAATTCAAAAACAAAAGTTTATTTTCATTTTTTTAGTGCAGTTTTTCCATTCTAATCAAATTTACTGAAATTCTTATATTATCATAGATATTGGAAATATGAAAACAAGCCTCGTTAGTTTTAATGATTAATAATTATATTGCTAATATAGTTAAGTTTTAATCGTAAAAATTGAAATTGTAGTAAACTATTTTGGTTTTTTTTTTATTGGTGAAAAAGACAATTGAACCGATTACCCCAGATACAATGAGCATGCTAGAATACTATAGTGTACCACGCACTAATACTGTAATTTAAGTTTGTAAAGCTTGTTCCCACTCCCTTTAGGATCAATTCCAATAATCCAAATACCTAGATATATTAAGGTTTCAAGTAGGATGAGTAAATGCCCAACAAATAATATAGGCTAAATGTTATATCTAGCATATGAACTTTACCAATATATGTAATTAGCTACAAAGTAAAACTAATTAAGAGTTGGCGTAATGTGCAACAAGTAGAATATTATAGTGGTAATTATTAAATAAGTTTACTTAAAATGAATTTATATTCATATTTATGCATAATATTATAGTGATAATATGTAAAATGAAGATATACTTTCAATTATTTGTTTACTTAAATATTTTTTTAACCATTATAAGATGTTTTGTTTATGAAATGTTACAATACTAAAAGGCATAAAAATGGAAAGATGTAATATTTAATGAAATATGATATGCCAATAATATTGAAAAGATACCGATATAAATTTGACCAAAAAAAAGGTATTAATAAAAAAGGTATGTAAAAGAAAATATTTTAAAATTATAACGTTAAATTACTAAAAGTATGAATATGAAAAATATGTAATATTTCATGAAATATGACATAACAAGAATATTGTAAATGTACAAATACGAATTGGAAAAAAAAAGCATTGATACAAAATAAGGTATGGAAAAAGAAAAAGTTTTTGAAATTATATTATAATACATTCAAGTAACTAATTATATAATTTGGTAAATTTTAGGCTGTTAATTGCAAAAATTGATGAAGTTTAGATAATAATTTTGCATTTTTTAACTTTTAGATAGTTAATTATACAAATTAGTAATGTTTCGATATCAAATGAGACATTCACCGAATAATCTTTTATATCAAATATACATGGATCACAAGCACAAACATCACAATTCATAGGTTTACCTAAGTCTAACATAAGAACATCCAAATATATACAGTTTAGTCAAAACATGTAAGAAGCTGAAATAGCTTAAAACTCCCCAAACATGATAAATCATGGTAATGGTATGACACTTCTAAATATTTCATTTCAACACTTCCAAGAGCAAAAACTTTCATAATGTCAATTTTGATTCTTAAACTTTTAATAAAAATTCAATTTTCTACATGCTGATAGAAAAATATTTTGCCATAGCCTATTGTGCCTAACACCAGCCTAAAGAGCTAGAAAGTCTATGAGAAGCCCTATAAGAACTTCAGCTCAGAAAGCCTTTGACCCATAGAGGACCTCGACCTCAGTCTCTCTCACAAGGGCTCTAGCCATGCGAAGACCTCAACTGCGTGCTCATGCTCCGTAAGGACCTCAGTCCCCATAAGGGCCAAGGTCTCACCTATTACAACTCACACATGAAGGCCCATGGTGACATGGTCTCCATGGTCACGACCCTACACTCAAGGAACCACGATGATCAATTTAGTGCTCTCATCTCCTTAAACGAATGAAAACTAGCCTGGCTATCCCCTATACTCAACACCATTACCCTCATTGGGTCTAGGTCAGCCAATAGATTTAGGGATCTACCACATGTGATGAAAATATTCTGTGAGCCTCCCATTCTATTATAGTCACGATCTATGAATAGATCCTTACATCAAAAGTATAGAGGTAACCAATTGAACGAATCTCGTATTCTCTCTATATTCCCTTGTTTTCTTTCTCTCAAAACCTACAACTAACTTAAGCATCGGAGTGGCCATATTAGACCATCCCTTAGCATACCACTAATGGTGTTTTTGTATTTGCCAGTGTACGATGCTCTTACACCCAACTCTACGAGTGATCAACACCTATAATAGTATCTAAACTTTGAAATGGCTAATTTAATACCCAACCAAACTTTTCTTGACTATTTTTACTACCTCCAAAACACTATTTTTTTCTATTTGCTGAAGTGAAAGAGGGTTAAGTGTTATAGTAAAATTCAATGATAGGATGCTTATTCCACATTTGTAAATAAAGGAAATGGTGTTAGAGATGTAGTAAATATAGCTATGAAAATTCTATAATAACTTATGACATCATACAAGAACATAACAAACTCATGCAGGTTTTCTTCATAAAGACTTTATCACAAACAATCTTCATTCTTAACTTGTTTTTTCTCCCATGTTAACTCCTTAATATATGGACAAGAATAAAGTGACTGAAAATATTCAAATTGAAATTTTAGTATGAAAGGAACACCTTACCTTGTCGCGCAACAAAAACACTTTAAATATGTTTCCTTTGATCAAATGTTATGTTACTCTCCAACTTAAGCATTTGGAAACACCTAAATATATGTCTCGATAGCCTTAGTGACATTCTAGCAACTTTAAACATTCATTTAGTTGAGCGAGTTGAGCTCGCGCCTAAGTCTCAAACTTGATAAAAAGCTTGAACTCAAGCTCGAGCTTAATAAAGGCTCAGGTTCAACTCATTTGCGGCCTTAGTTCAAACTCCTACGTCAATCATCTATTTGAGAGGACTTATAATCCACAAGCGAATGAGGAGAATAAATATGATAGTAGTATAAGATTAGATGGTATGTGTTGCATGACGTGAATTATCCACTAAAACTTTTTGGACACCATTGATGATGATGGTGGTGTGATGTTAGTGTTGCATCAATGGTGGTATTGTAGGCAATCATGATGGTATTAGATACTTTTTTTTTCATGACCTTAAAGTAATTTGTCACATATGTAATACCTTGAACAAATACAATGAAATGTTCAATATCCTGAAAACATTGCCAAGGACATGAATATCAGTATCCAGTTGAGATTGATTTAGAATTAATTCCCTACCCCCCTAACATTCTTAAAGCCGGTAATAATAATAGCAATAATAATATGGTAAATTACACTAGAAGGCATCCACGTTTATGGATAAGTTTATATAAGGTATCAATATTTCAAGTGATTAAAATAAAGAATCAACATTTTGTAAAGTGAGTAAATAAGATATCAGTGTTTCGCAAAATTCATTTGAAATATCAATATATAGATTAGTTTTCAATTGATTTTATTCAATAACCGATTATTGATATCTTTTTAACTTACTATCGGAAACGTTGACACCTCTTTTTAACTGATTGAAAACATTAATACCTTAAATGAATTTTATCCTCAAATGTTGATTCATCCTTTTAACCACCCAAAACGTTGATACTTTATATGAACTTATCTTAAATGTTGATACTTTTGATATAATGTATAAAATAATTATAATTATAATAATAATATCATATAATAAACTAAAAATCTTGCATGTCTTACAAACTTCATCTTAACAATGAATC
Source organism: Combretum micranthum (assembly GCA_024138025.1). Taxonomy (NCBI): domain Eukaryota; kingdom Viridiplantae; phylum Streptophyta; class Magnoliopsida; order Myrtales; family Combretaceae; genus Combretum; species Combretum micranthum. The sequence goes on from JAMXBD010004378.1 coordinate 60,206, forward strand.
TTGAATAGTCTCTCTTCAAGCTTTGACATGACTTCATTGGAATCTCACCAACTAAAATTTGAACAAAGTTTTCATTCACGTATAATAGAAAATTGAGTCCATTCACTCACATATGATAACAAACAAAACATCCCATTTTTTGTGTAAATCCTGTTTATGAGATTCAATCGAAGTCCAACGAAATTTAAATACATCCGTAAGTCATTTTATTGTTTGATCTTGAAACCACTAATCAAACAATGAATTCTCAAATACATTTAGGAAAAAAAAATCATTTAAACACTTCGTTAAATGACTGGCCAAAAAAAAAAAAACTTCGTTGAATGAATCCATAGACATAATTGGTAATCCATGCGGCAATAATACTATAATACAACATATTAAAGGAAATTCAACTCTACAACTCATTTGTCCAATAAATAAAATCAGCTGCATTTAATATCCAATGAACAAAAAATGCCGTTTAAACCATGTAACATTTCAAAAAATTCTATAATTTTATTATTAATTTTAATGGGATCGATAATATTGATAATCTAAACCGATCATACATAATCATAATCATATTATTAAATTAATTAATATTTTAATTATTATATTTATTTTAATAATTAAATAATTAATTAAACAGTATCATCGACCAACCATAAACATTTCAAACATTCTAAGAGTACCTCATTATGATACGATTTTCGCATATCAAACACAAAATCGTAAACAATGGGAGAAAGAAAAAGGACAATAAAAAAAGTTATTTTAAGTATTATATATATATACATTAATTCATAAGATCTACACCTAATCTAACGGGGTTACTCAGAGGGAGTCTCGTCCTAAAAACGTCACGCTCATTGTAGGTGGAGGGATTACCGGGGAAAAAAAAAAGAGTGCAATCATTTCGAAACTCAGATAATTTATACGGTATAAGATGACATTACAGTGGCTAAAAATTGAAAAAATCAAATCAGATAATGAGACAGCATATCATGATTACATGTCAGTTGTCATGACAGCACTCTCAACGTACATAATTAACAATATAAGTGATTGTTTTCAACGATGATTCATATGGTTTGATTATTTGTACTATTAACAAAAATATAAAATCGGAAAAGATTTTATTCTTTGTCAAAAGTTCCTCTTATGCCTTATCGTCTTGTCACGATTACCATGTGAAAGATCTTAAACAGGAAGATACATTAAGTTATGGTTTGTAGTGTATTAGTAGTAAATTTGTATTGTAATTTATTTGTGTCATATTTATATTTTATTTATTTAATTTATTTATAAATAATTTTTTAATTTTTTATTTAATATTTATTTTTTAATAAAAATAAAATATTTATTTAAAAATAATAATATTATTATTATATTAAAATAATTAAAATATAATGAAACAAATAAACAAAATGAATCTGTCAGATTGTACAGCCCATTTTATTTTTTCAGGTTCAGTGCATCAGTGTCAGCCTTAGAAGGGAAGCCGGTAACGACGTGAAAAGAAACATAGTATTTGGGATTGGCAATTCAAGTGACCGTAATTTCAAATTTTAATAAATTAATATATTATCTTTAGATTTTCCAAAATTAGCATATATACTATTAAAATATATCTGATTTAGCATGACAAACATTTATTTTGATGACAAAATGATAAATATATTTGGTTAAAAATTATTAAAATTTAAAGTTACCGTACTAAATTGCTAAAGATGGTCAAATATTGATAATAGAAGCATTTTGTGTGTCATTATCCTATCATCAAAATATTCATTGGTAAAATATAATTTAACAAAGATACCAAATCGTACAAACTTTAAGATAAAAATATTAATTTGCAAGAATCTAAAAGTCTGATACTAAATTACTAAAAATTAAAAATATAGACATTTGATCTGTTACTATCCTAAAGTATTCTAATTTTCTATAACGTTGGCTCAACCTCATGTAAGTTTAAATTTGAAATAACAAACCGCATATCTATTTTCAGCGACATATTTTACTAAGATTGTGCTATATAGAAATATGGGATCATGTATGGAACCACATGTTGGATTGTTGTGATACCATTTTTTTACATGGCACATTCTCAATGGAAGGTATTGTTAGAGATAGACAATTCTTAGACTATTTACCCTTTTGCCATTTAGGATGGTCATGCAGGATGGGTCCTTTTTATTTTTTTTTCCTCTTATTTTTTTTGGCCAGCATAAGGCTTAAAAGGAATGAAACAGGGTTAAATTATGATAAATATAAATACTAAAATATTATTTGTACTTTCTTAATAAGATAATAATTTCAAATTTCAAAAATTGAGAATATTTTACTTATTACATTTTTTTTTAGTCTAGATTTAATTTATATTTCAATAGGTTGTTGTATTCTTTCCCAAAGGAAAAATAAATAAACAAAAGAAAGGGAAAAGATAAATACATTCATATGAAAAAAACCCAATTATGTCTTATAGGAACCGAAAGGACTAGCCGGATCAATCATTTTTCCTAGTTGTTGTTAAGGAGGTTGAAAGAGTGACTGAAGGTACAAATCTATCTACATCTTACTCCATGAATATCTAAAAGATGTCATTGATAAACGTTTCCACTTGCCAGTGGTCAAGTTTAGAAATAAAAGCCTCTTATCTTTCTAAAGCTAATCATGCATTTTAAAAAGAAATTGTATATAAAAGTTTCTGACTCCTATAGTGGGTTGATAAGTGCCAAAAGGAATTAAAAGGTTAAATTCGACTAGTCTATAAGAAGATGCCACGATTCATTATATTTGCAAGTTATAATGTTTTACAAATGAAGTTATTTTGATATAAAACCTCTTTAAATTTTAGTGTCGCTACATTGTACTAATAATTCAATTATTGGCATTGGCTTAAAGTTGGACATATCTAAACTAAAAAGAAAACTTAATAGCTCTTGGAGCAAAAGAGAGAAAAAAAAGTAATGATAAATCATATATGATACATGGAATGGGATAGATGTCACATTTCTTGTCTGAAGTTTATCAATTTGTATAATTAACTATCCAAAATTTTTTATTTTGATCATTACAATAGGAAGAAGAGAACTTTAAACATGTTATCTCTCATTTGAGAAATGGTCATTAGCTTAGCTGCAAATTTTTCATGTCCATTTACAGCAAGTTTGGTTTACTAGAACAAAATTGGTATTCTATATTTATTATTGTGGAATACATATTTCTTTCATTTGGTTTTCAAAAAATTCTATTAAAAAAATATTTATTCTGTGTAACAACGAGTCTCTATTCATTTCCTTTACTAAAAAAATGATTATTCCTATCTAAAAGATATAATTTTTTCTAAACAAACCCCCTAATGATAAAATAAGGAATTACAATTCATTTCTATCATCATTTTATTCCAGTGAATCAAACGTGCCATTAGTATCTAAATAAGATAGTAACTTGTAAAAATAGTTAAATTTAGGTAGGAAATTATAAAATGTAAAAAAATTTAAATAGCCAATTATAAAAATAAACAAAATATAAATAGTAAATCAACACTTTAAAATTCTAATAATTAATTCCATGAGTAAACAAACTTCAAATATGCCTTCACCATCTAAAAAAAAAATTAAGAGTCCGGTTGTTACTTTTGAATTTCAATTCCAACAACGTTATTTGTGTTTTACAAGTCCGAAACCTTGTTATCGGCACGTGTATCATTTTGTACAATCTGCACAGATGAAAAAGCAAACACACATGGTTCATTGAATTGACCCTCCACCGCATTGCTATCACTCCCAAAACATACTTATCTCTATCGCGCGTGTATGTGGGCTCTTTGATATGTATGTTCACGGCCAGGAATTGCAATTTGTGTACGAGAAACAGGAAAAAAAACAGTATTCATGTGCGGCACAAGCTGGTCATTTAAGTACCAAATGTCTCTGTCTCGTTCGTTTGGCGATGGGACAGAGAATGCCTACATGTAGACAGAACAATACCATATTTATTTTTGTTTAGGGTTTGTTTCCTTGCCAAAAGTTTCATTGTCGTAATAGAATTCAGGTTAATTTCAACTTTAAAACGTTTTTTTTTTTTTTTCACATGGTAATCTAAGCCTCGATATTTGGCTAAAAAAGAAAGTAACCCAATAAATTGCCCATAATTCACCATTACTTCCACTTTCCCAATTTTTCTGGCAAAACCCATTATCCACTAGCCCCTATCATCTATTTTTCCCCCCTTCGTTTTTGTGCATGTGCATTTGTTAACTTCCTCACACTAAAAGAGATGGATGATGTAGTGTCTGTAGACCAATTTGAAACTTAACATGCTTATCTAATTTTGAGTTAGATTTTGATGCAAATTGATCTTGATCAACAAGTAGAAACGATTTAAATATGTGATTTGAATCAAATCCACTTATAATTAACCTACTATTAGATTAAAAAGAAAATGAAACTCCAATTGATCTAAGCGAATTCAAGGAGATTTAAAGCTCCTAGATCAAGACTGAGACAGCGTATATAACTAATAAAGCCTATAGGACATAACAGGACTATAGTTGTCAAAATTAGTATCTTATAATTTAATGGACTGTATAGAATTAGAAAAATCATGTAAAATCATGCAAAACCGATAAAATCATAAACGTGTAAAATCACATACCTAAATTCATATTTTCACTTAAAGTCTACATCTAAATAATTTTGCATCTATTTTAATAAAAAAAAAAAACATAAAATCATAAACTCGTAGTATATATATTTCACTTGCAATTTTGACAACTATGAATAGGACCTTCAATTTTAATTGAGTTTGCTTTAATTGATTTTATGCAACTTTCTCTCTCTACGAAACTCATAGCCTACCTTGACTTCGCCTTATAACATTTTATTCTACTAAAAAATTAAAGCACAAAAGTGATAGAATCAATTCTAAAAGCCTCAACCTACAATATAAAAATAAAACTTTGTTTATTATATTTGAAAACCCTCATAATCACAGGACCTATTTGGTCAATTTAGGATATTGCAAACCAATACTTCCTCCATCGTTTGAGTATAAATCAACAATGCCACAATAATCCTCACATTGAAAGAGAAAGCCAACAACCTTATGTGATGTTTGGTATGCAAGAATCATTTAAAATAGAATGGAAAGAATGGAATTGAATAAAATGAATAGTATAATGATAAATCCGTTCATTTGTTTTTATACATCCTAAAATGGAATGGGAATTGGCATAGTACAATAAATATATAAGATGATAAAAATGTAATTATAATAGTAATCATTAATAATGATGCAATGAAATTGTGATTCTATCTTCTCAATGATATAATCAAATTTCACCTCAAAGCCGGAATTGTCAATTTTCAAAAATGTCGATTCTGACTTTTAAAAATACATCCAAACATAAGAGTGTGAACGAAACCCGAAATCACAATTCCATTATGAGTTTATTTTCGCATACCAAAGGTAACATTTGGAGCATCAATAGTGGCCGAGTTAATTCAAGCAAGCCAAAAAGCCATCTTCTCCTACTTCCATATATTTAATTCACAAATTCTAAACCTTCATCCAATCTAACTCGACATTCATCATTCCACTCGACATTGACCCAATTCACCGTGTTCATTTGTTTCATTTTTTTAAATTAAAAATGAAGATACAAGAAGGAAAATATATGAACAAAATGATGAATATATATATATATATATATCTTTTGTGCATTTAAATAATGAGAGTTTTTTGTCACATATTTAGTTGTTTCCAAATGATAATTTGAATAGATTGATTGATTGCATGTTTAAGTGATTTCATGATTACTTGATAATTTAGTTAAATAGCATATGTAAGTTCAAAAGAAGAAGAGGAAGGGAAAGGGTAAGTTGAGTTTAGATGAAAATTATAATCATTTTTATTTTAATAAGTTCTCACAATTAACCAACAGCCATATCTATAATGACTAATAGATAACATATTGAAAGTAAAATAGAGAGAATTGAAAAATCGAGCATAGGAATTTAACTAAGGAGCCAAATCACCTTTATGATGAACATCAAATGCCTCCACTAAGGATATACTGTAATTTAATTAAAAAAGCAAGCTCAATCCTAAAGAAAGCTACTCAATTTTTTACAC
>JAMXBD010004379.1:0-66258 GCA_024138025.1 Combretum micranthum
TTGTCAATCGATCCACTATGACCCAAATTGCATCATATCCAACCGAGTCCTTGGTAATCCACACAAAATCCATTGTGATTTGGTCCCATTTCCACTCGGTATTGGCAGGGTTTTCAGAAGTCCGCTAGGTCTTTGTGCTCCACTTTTACTTGTTGGCATTCAACACAAAGTCACCACGTCTCTCTTTATGCCGTTCCACCAATAGTGGCTCTTCCGATCTTGGTACATTTTATTTCCTGGATGCATGGTATATCCGGAATGATGTGCTTCCTCCATGATTTCCTTTCTTATGTCCTCATTATCCGGAACACATAGCCTGCCTTTCATCCTCATCTATGGAAAAATCAGTGTACTTTCCTTCCTGCACTTCTTTCTTAATCTTCAGAATCGCTTCGTCATATCGATGGGCCTCCTTGATTCTCTCCACTAAGGTGGGTTCCATGACAAGGTTGGCAATCTCCACTTCCACTCTTTATTGTCAGTGAGCAAAGAGGCTACTTCCCCATAATTCTTCCTACTCAGGGCATCTGCAACCGCGTTCACTCTCCCTGGACAGTAGTTGATTCCAAGGTCGTAATCTTTGATGAGCTCTAACCATCTCCGTTGCCGCATATTCAGCTCCTTTTGTGTAAAAAGATACTTGAGGCTCTTATGGTCGGTGTAGATCTCGCATCTTTGTCTATACAAGTAATGCCTCCACAATTTTAGTGTAAACACAACGGCGGCTAACTCCAGATCATGGGTAGGATAGTTTTGTTCATGGAGGTCAGAGCTATCGGGATGCATAAGTGATTACCTTTCCATCGTGCATCAACACACATCCAAGACCATTCCTTGACGCATCACTATGCACTGTATAGGACTTCTCGGGGTCTGGTAGATTAGAATCGGGGCAGAGACAAGTCTTTTCTTAGTTCCTGGAAACTTTCCCTCTTGTCTGTCCAGATGAACTTCTCCTCCTTTTGGGTTAACAGTGAGGGGTTTGGCGATGGTTGAAAATTCTTAACAAACTTCCTATAATATCCAGCCAAACCGAGAAAACTTCTCACCTCAGTCATAGTTTTAGGTTGTTTCCACTCCATCACTGCATCTTCTCAGGTCTACTGATATTCCTTCTCCAGATATCACATGTCCTAGGAAGGATATACATTCAACCAAAAGTCACACTTAGATAGCTTGGCGTACAACTTATGCTCACGCAAGGTCTGTAATGCCATCCTCGTGTTCCTCATGTTCTCTCGCTCTTTAGTATATCAGAATATCGTCAATGAAGACTATCATGCACTTATCCAGCAGGGGTTTATATACTCGATTCATGAGATCCATGAAAGCTGCTGGTGCGTTGGTTAATCCAAAAGGCATCACTAGAAACTCGTAATGTCCATAACAGTTCTGAAAAGCTTTGGTACATCCTCAGGTTAATCCTCAACTGGTGGTATCCTGATCATAGATCAATCCTTGAGAAACGCTAGCTCCTTGAAGTTGATCGAAAAGGTCATCTATCATTGGGAGTGGATACTTGTTCTTGATGGTAACTTATTAAGCTCCGGTAGTCGATGCATAAACGCATGGAACCATCCTTCTTCTTTACAAACAACACTGGTGCTCCCTAAGGTGACACACTTGGTCGGAAAAAACCTTGATCCAATAAGTCTTGTAGTTGAGTCTTTAACTCCTTCAGCTCTACTGGTGCCATTCGATAGGGTGCCTTTGATATCAGCTCCGTATTGACTAATAGGTCAATTTCAAAATCGATCTCTCTCTTTGGTGGCAATCCAGGTAATCTGTCCGGAAATACGTCTGGGAATTCGTTAACAACGGGGATGGATCCAAGCTCAGGCTTTTCCTCTTCTTCTTTATCTAGGTTACTAAGGTTGATTTCATCCTCATCCACCAACTTGAATGAGTTTAACTTCACTGTGGACTCTACTCTAAACACTACTTCACATCCACTTTGGTCCTTAAACTTCACTTCCTTTTTTTTACAATCCACTAAGGCTTTGACAGACATCAACCAACTCATACCCAAGATTACTTCGTATTTGCTCATCTCCAAGATTATTAGGTCACACTTAGAGTGACTTCCTTATATCTCCATTGGACATCCTTTAAGCATTTCCTTTGTCGTTGCTATGCTTCTAGTGAGGATTTTAACACGAAAACCAGTAGCAATAGTATCTATGGGTAACCCAATTCGCTTGGCCAGGCTAACGGTGATTGGGTAGCTCCCGTATCGAACAAAGCATTAGCGGGTTGACTAGCTTCGAGTATGTGTCCTGCACTCGAATTTTATACTAATTACGAGACTGATATACTTAAGCTAATTGCTTGTATAAAACTTTATACTTGTACCGTAGGTATTGAACGCATGAAACTTAACGAATTACATCAAAGAAAAGAATTCGATTCTGACCTGTCACCAATCCAAAATCTGAGCCATAATCTCCATCTACAGTGGCTAGCTCTGCTCCTTCGTCCTCAGACTCCTCGCATACCCACTGTCCTTCCAGGTTGTATATCCTTATTCCGTGGACAGCTGCCCCAGATCGGCTTGGGTTGCTTCCTCCGCTTCCGTTCTTCGCCGATGCCACTCCTCCCACTGACCCAAATGGTCTAGCTGGGGCATTCTTTCTTTGTGGGCATTCATTGGTGAAGTGCCCGGTTTGCTTGCAAACGAAGCAAACAATAGAAGCCTTCTTTAGGCAATCACTTATCTTGTGGCTGGAGTCTCCACAAAAGTAGCACTTGTGTTGCAGCAGCGGGCACCTCTTTGGATAGTGCTCTTCCTTGCATTTCCAGCAGTCACCTTAACCTTGGATGTTTCCTTATTACTAACAGCACTTCCTCGGAAGCTGTTGAAGGGCTTGAGCCTTTTACTTTGGAAACTAGGGTTATAGCTATCCTGAGCTCTTTTTCCAAACACGAAGGTCTTCTTCTCAGGGGCTTTGCTCTTCCTTTTCTTTGCTCCCTCAATGATACAAGCCCTTTCTACCAACTTCCGGAGGGTCCTCAGATCTAACTCCTCCAAACGCATCCTTAAATCTTCATCCAGGCCACTCAGAAATACTTGCCTCTTCAGCTCCTCACTATGCTTGAAGGACTTAGGCGCGTATTGAAGCAGTCGGCTAAACTCCGTCTCATACTGCTATATTGTCCTCCCCTTTTGGGATATATGGAGAAAGTCTCCACTATACTGTACTCTTAAACTCTCAGGGAAATAGTTGTCCAAAAACTCTCTACGAAAAGTTGCCCAGGTTACGGGTGGCAACAATTCCCTGCTTTTCGACTCTCACTATATTCTGGCATTGAACCGCAACATGTATGTGCCGTAATCTAGGCGTAGATGATGGGGAACTTCGTAGGCGGCGAACGACCTTTCAATCTGGGCTAGCCAGTCTTTAGCTTCGTCTGGCTTTCCAAAATTTCCGTTAAAATATCTGTTGCTTTCTATGAAGTCCGGCAAGGAATTTCTGTAAGGTCGGGGCGGTGGTGGTGCTGGTAGAGGAACAGTATGTGACTCAGCTTCTGGGGCTGTAAGTGCTTCAACGACTGCTTCAGGTGCATTTGCAGCAAGCGGTGGCATATTTTGTGCATTTTGCACGAAATTATTGACCAACCCTGCTAGTTGGTTGATGGCGGCCCACACATCTCCTTGTCGATTCGGTGGGGGATTTGGTGCTTGCTGTCCTGCCGGAGGATTCTCCAGTTCTGCTGGTATATTATTAGAAGCGTGACGTTCGTGTCTTCTACCTCTCCTACCACGTCTGTTAAATTTTATACTTCTAAATTTTCGCAACAAGGAAAAGGTCGGAAATATCAGAAATTTCATAGAAAATACTTAAGGCAATCAAATCCAGAAATCATCAAATCAACATAAAATTCTTGCATTCAAAATAAAAAGAGGAAATCAATAATCCTTACATAACTTTGAGAAGGTAGAAACCATTCTCATCAAAAGATAATTGTTCATAAAAAGCAAAACATTAATGCATTAAAACAAAGATAAGCCTAGGAAAAGGCTATGTTGGACTTGTCGGGTTATGCTCCCTTTCTTCCTTCATTCCTTCCTCTTTCAAACTTCTTCTCTTTACGGGGATGGTGCTGGGTTCATACTCCTGCTGGTGGATCCTTTGTGCCGTTTGATAAATTGTCGCAAATATTGACTAACTGTCATCCTCTTTCCTCGGTATCGTGAGGTGATCTCTGCTTGAGACGGCCAAACTTCATCATGCACGGAAATCCTCTCTCCACGGGTCATGCCATTCATTTCCTCCGGTCCTTCTTCTTCCTCCGATGCCATTGCCATTGTGGGGGTCTGGGATCTGCTTCTCAGGAATCTATTTGGATCAAAAGCACTATCTCTTCTTCCCTCTCCTTCGGAATCAGAGATCATTACTGGGTTATTCCTTGCAATGGTCTCCATGGGTACATCTTGGCTCAGCCTTTGGGGAGGTGCCTGACTGAGGATTAAAGGGCTATCTTCCCAAAGGGATGCAGACTGGGTCTCCTCAGGCTCTGAATCTTCATTCTGACCTCCTTCTGTGCTACCATTTGTCTCTCCGTTCCCTTCTTTTGCTTGGGCCTCCTCCATGATGAAGTCCTCATCTGGGATAACGTCTAGCTGCATTCCGACGGAGTTGGGCTGAGTATTGCACTCCGTTGGTGTAGGGACAATCCGTCGGTAAGCGGCATACCAATAAAATCGCTCTTCAGGATCTGCCTTTAGCCAGTTCGTATGATCCGCTAACTCATTATCTGCGTAGATGTATAGAGGCCCTAGCTTATTTCCAAGTCCGGAAGTCTGGTTCCTGTCATCCATCTTCCGCTTTCAAGATGAAGGTCATTTGCTGCAGCATGGTCTCTTGGTACATAAAAACCATCATTCTTTCGACCACATAAATAACCTCTACATCACTCCATCTCCGATTGCTTACAACGTCGAATCTCAGCTCATTAGGCAAGTTCCTCCACACGGAATGTCTCAATCCTTTCTTCCATAACTTGAACATTTCGCGGGCAGTCCTGGGCCTTCCGACTAATGCAAACTCCTCACACAGGACCCTTAGTCTAAGACGGTAGTTCACGAAGGTCTCATCATGGTCTTTAAGGAATTGTCGGGATTTCTCTTTGACCTCAGGGAAAGTCAACTATCAAGTAAAACAAAAGGGGATCAGATCTTAAGCTAGAGTTTCTATCTTATTACTATCTATCTTAAGGTTTATTTCTACTATCTTATGTCTAAAACTTGCGCTCTGATACCAACTTAAACTGTCACGCCCCAAGGGTATCCTAAACGTGGCAGTCCGCACATATAATATTAAAGCTAATGAATGACAATCCGTAGTCACGCAGGAGCTTCGATATCATATGCAAGGCGTGCTTCCAAGATAGTAGGAGACTCACAGGGGTATCACGTTTAAATAGATAGCAAAAGCAAGCATGAACTTAAATAGATAACATAAGGTTTTCATTTAATAACAAGATCGTACATCATCTTAGGGGCATTCCCCCGCCATAAAGTCTTTGTTCAACTACACTAATAACAAAATAAACATAACTACCACATAAGTCTACTATAGAGATTTTTCCTAGAAGTCTATGTTCAAAACATAAAAGTACATAAACTTCCTCCAAAAACTCCTAGTAGCATAAGCTCATACCTGGCACACTTGGCTCCTCGGGGCCAACCATAGATAATCATACTGTAATAGAAAACTATAAGGGTATAAGCAAATCTAGCTTAGTGAGATAATTCCTAACTATATAACATTTCCATATGACAACCAAGTTATTTAATTCAAGCATATGTAATGCATCAATCACATGAACAACCAAATACACAAGATTAACCGGAAATCAAGTGCAGCATGGATTTAAGCCCTCCATGACAAGGGTTGGGTGGTTACAGGCCCATACGACCATCAATATTTGCAGATTTGCCGGCTCCTGCTTGCCCTGTACTTCCTGGCTCCTACTGGCCCATGTAGACTTACCGGCTCCTACCACCCCACTACCACTTCCTCGTTTCCCCACAGAAGAATAGTAGTGAAATAAATGTGACTCACAAGTATGATATGCATGAATAAATTTCAATTAAACATTTAACCATATAAGTTGAATTCATGTTAAAGGTGATCAACCATAATTTCATCATATCAATACAAGAGTCACACTTTTATTTAACATATCGTCTTTCGATATACTTAATTTTCATTCAACAATTATTTCATAACAATTTTCATTTATCTTTTCCTAAATTTCTAGTGCCACTAATTACAAGCACAAACAAGGAAATGTAACTTAGGAAAAGAATTAACTCACTCCATAATCGGTAGATCTAATCAAAATCCTCCGGATAGACGATCTCGGGTCCCTCGTCACCTAAACAAGATGAAATACCCAAAATGAGTCTTTCATAAAACTTCTATTCTTGAAGATCTTAAACTTCTCTTAAAATCGCAGTAAAATCGTATAAGGGGAAATTCCAACTTAAAATGGCCATAACTTGCTCATTTTAACTCGGAATTTCGCGTATAATATACGTTTTCTATCTACTCGAAAAGATCTACGCATTTCTAAGCTTATTTCATAAAACTAGGTCGTTTGGGTTCCGAAAAGACAGCGACCAGATTTTCCATGAATTTGCAAAAACTTGTTTTCTTCTTGTAAATAAAGCTCATTTGAAAAGATGAATATTTCAAATATTTTGTAAACTTTTTGAAAGGTATATATATATATATAATGACTCATAACAATGTATGAAGTAATGAAGTTGTCTCAACTTATGAAAAGTAAGGTTTTAAAAGACTTTGAACTTGAGATTTATTGGAATATTTATTTACTTTTGAAAGATTCTTGGTTATTTGAGATGAATATTTTTTTTCTAAAATTAATTTCTTGCAACTACTTTAATTTCCTAAGGAGTGGTTTATTTTCTAAACTTAGACTCAACAATTTTTAAGTAATAAGATGATATTTGTTTTTTGTAATGATTCAAAAGAGTTTCGATTACTTGATGAAACTAAGTTTTTATAAAACCTTTTGTTTATTTAAGAAAAATCATTTCCAAATATGTTCATGAGTTTTTAAGAAATCCATTTTCCATATTTATTTAAAAAAACCTTTAGTTTAAGAAAACACTTCCTCATTTATTTTTGTTGAGACAAAACATTATGTTCATGCATGAATATGAATCATAAACTATAGAAATATAAAGAACATAATAACTTGAAAGATTAAGCAAATAAGAAAGTAAATCAAGTATTGGGACCTTAGCTTCATCAAGGTACCCCGGGACTAAGAAAAGACTAGTCCGAAAAGAGAAAAAAAGTTTTGACTTGATGAGGAAAGTCTAAGACTAGAATGACTAGTCTTAAAAACAACTTGAAATAAATAAATTGCAATGAAGTAAATAAATTGCATGAAAGGTAAATAAATTGCATGAAAGGTAAATAAATTACAAAACATGAGCTTATATGCTCTAAATAATATATATAGCTATATAGATATTAGATAGTAATAACATAAAGGAAACATAAAGGAACATAAAGAATTTGATTTATGAACAAAAATAAAGTATGAACCTATTGTTGCTTTCTTAACCTTCATGGTTTTAGAAAACACACACTAAGCTCATACTAAGTAGATGAACATAAAGAAAACTTGGAGAATTTTTACCTAAAAAAGCTAAACTAGGAAGAACTTCTTGAGAGATTCTTGAGAGATTTTGAGAGAGATTTTGTATAACTTTAGTAGAAGAAGTGGTGTGAAAGAAGTAAGGTATGAGGGGGTATTTATAGGAAAATGTGGAGATAATTTGTGTTAATTAAATAAATAAAAAATAAAACAAATTGAGGCATGGAGGGGGGGGCCGGCAATTTTGGTGTATTGGGGAGGAGAAATTTATTTTTTTTTTTGTTATTTTGTTAATTAAAAGTAAGAAATGAAAGATGTGAAATTGTATTGGAAATGAAAATGTGTAAGAAATAGGTGTATGGTTTGTAAGAGTAGGTTGTAAGAAAAAGTAGAGATAGATGAATAGTGTAGAATAGTAGAAAATAGTGTAATGTAAAAGTAGACATAAAATTTAATACCGTAGTAAGAAAATACGTATAAAAGCGATATCTGATATTTTTAGCTACCGAAAAATTACGAAATTGATATTTTTAGAAATCTCATATTTTTACGAGTCTAACGGTATATTCGGAATATTTTTCCTATTCCAAGCTCCCGGACACGTTTTTCAAAAGCTATGTCCGATCGGGTTCAAAGGACACTCGAATTCCTTCAATCTGATATTTTTATATAACCTATAGCTATTACGAACTATTATAGCTAATTATTCCAACTTCGTTTTCTAGGGCTAAAGAAAACGGCAATGCCAGAGTTAAGCGGTTACGGTAAACTAGGGTTTTGGTTGACTTAAGAATCCGGTTGACTTCTGATTAGGGTTTAGGTCTTTAATTCGATCACAAAACTTTTGGGATTTACAAGAATACCCTAACTGAAACAAACATATGATCCAACTATTTATTTGAAGTCTATATTGTGAGTTATGGATCTGTTTTTGTATTTATTATGTATTTATAATCTTAACGGTTCATTCATAAATTATCGTTTTCTAACTATAAGCTTAGTTGGTTATTTACTATTTATCATATTGTAAATCTTAATTTAATTATTCTTATATCTTGAGTTTTCGATACCTACTATAAAGTCTTATTAGTAGTATTTAATACTTTTTAGGATTCTTTATTTTATGATTTAGAACTATATATAGGCTCATTACTACTCATAGTTCTATTCTAAAGTCTTTGTTTGAGTTCAATAATATCCATCTATTTTCTATATTTATATATTTCTATCTATTTTTATTTATATGAAAAATCTTGGGGTTTACATATTTGGTTGCATTTGCATGTGCCTAATTGAGTATTATCGAACCTTGGTAAGTGTATAAATTATCATGGACTATATAATGTGCAAAGATTTTACAGACCAAAAGAAGAAATACCCAAAAGGTCCCAAAATAAAATTATATACAGATTGTTATACATTGAATGATATGTAACATTTGTTGTAACCCATAAAAGTAGCTAGTAGTTATAATACAATATATTCAAGTGATGGATGGGAACATGTATAAATATGAAGTAAATGATCAGAAAAGGGTATGAAGAAACTACGGCCTAAATCTACAAAATTGAGAGTCTTGGCTTACTTGAAATAGCCAATTGCATTCTTCAAATCTACATACATAAAAATAGTAGGTCAAATAGTCAATTCAAGTAAAAACACATAAGCACAAGAGAGAGAGATTAGGGTTTGGTTTGGGTGTGGTTAACATAGAAGAAGACAATCCAATAAGCATTGAGTGAGTGAGGAAGGGAAATAAGAGGATTTATATCCAAGGCTCCAAGCTGAGAGTGTAGTGGGTTAGGCCATGTAAAGTGGCTACAACATTTGGTGCACTCATTGAGAGTCAAATTAGAGAAGAAATGCCTAAAGGATCCCAAGATAAAATAACTTAGAGATTATTATACATAGAATAATCATGTAACTATAATAGCTAAACATAATAGCAAGTAGTTGTAAAAGTAGTTAGTATTTGTAATACAACATATTTACGTAATGGATGAGAGCAACATGTATAGATAAGAAGTAAATAAACAAAAGATGGGTACAAAGAAGTTACAACCCCAAGTAATTAACCTTTTCTTCTTATTTATTTATTTATATATTTTAAGATCATGACAGTTAATGAATGGCATGCATTACATAATCAAGTGATGAGATAAAACCTTTGATGGTTAATGTCATGAATGACAGTTGAACTTTGGCAAAATATATAATTAGATAACTGAAATTTAAAACTCATCAGTTTAGTATATGAAAAAACTTTTTATGTACGTCATTACTACCTCCTTTAAATTGGCTAATAATATCATTCAACATGATGTTTTTAACCACTATAACAAAGGTAAAGTTGGTTTACAAAAAAGTTTTTTTAGGTACTAAAGTGATCAAATTTAAAGTTCAAGTATCTAATTGCATATTTTGCCAAAGTTCAGGTATCGTTTATGACATTTACCCAAATAAATATTAGAAGAGTAAATATCGGATTTGGTACATGAACTTAATACAAAAGTTTAATTTACTACCTGAACTATAAAGTATTCAATTTAACATTTAATCAAGCTTTTATAGTTATTTTTACTACCTCCTTAGCATTGTTTGTTTTGTTTGCTTGTGTGGAAAAAGCAATATATCATTAAATTTTTACTATTTCTCTTAACACTTTCTAGCACTAATAAACTATCTTTTCCACTTCAAAAAAATAGAGTAAACAGTATTCGTGAGGTAGTAAAAGTAATTAACAACTTTGCACTTTAGGTTCCAATTTTAATATTTCCCATATTAGAGTTGGGATTGTGGAAACCGAACACCGTTTTACTTCATTCTAACCAAATTGCAGTAGTAGTATTAACAATACAAAAGATGAATCCCCAATTAGGAATTTAATTTGGACATTTGTAATCTTTTACCTATCTAAGCAGAGAGATAAAGTAAGGGTCAATGTCACATTTGGTACTAAATTTTGCTAATTTGTGTAATTAACTATCTGAAGTTTAAAAGTATTAATTTACAGCCTAAATTTAGCCCATTGTTACAATTTACTACCTAATTAAATTTTACTAAATGTTGCAACTAGCTCATTGAACTTACTTATTTTTACAGTTAAGTATCTCATCTAGGTGGTAAACTGATACTTATAAACTTTAGGTAATTAATTATACAAATTAATAAAGTTTAGTATCAAATTTCACATTTAACCACAAATTAATGTGTGTGTATATATAGAGAGAGATATTGGGATTTAAGGTGAATATATCGTAGCTTCATTGTTATATAATTTTTCTACATATACTTCCTTTGTGTATCTTTAACATCAAGTGTGATGGATTCCTAAATCTTAAGATGATAAAAAACAGGAAAAAAAATTGAAAACGAAGTGACTTTTGAACTCTTTTACAACTATTTTACCTTTTATAAAAATTAAAAAAAAAAGATATTTTAAAAATTGAAAAAAATATATATATAAAAGGAAAACTAATAAGAAAATTTTAATTGAAGATTTAAAAATATACTTTAAAGTTTATAGCGTATAATAAATGCACACTATATAAATATTTAGGAGATGATTTGTAGTCTCTTCATTATATGTTGCTTTTTAAAAAAAAAAAAAAAAAATTTAACCTTTTATCTGATGAATGCAATTGCACGTGGTGTACGAGGTGTGACAACATATATAAGGCACTTTCACTGTCCTCCTATTAGGATAAGATAAGATAAGTACGAACATCCCCAATCCCAAAAGTCAATGGTTAAAAAATTAAAAATTAAGAAACAAAGAAGAGGGCACTCCTTATAGTATGTACAATGCCAAGGGAAAAAGTTTCAATCGGTCTAACGCACACAAATAATGAAAAAGTCATAAGCTGTTGACTACTCTCAAGTGCCATTCGTTTCTCATTCCAATAGTAGTTATTTAGTTTAATATCAATAGGCTTATCGGTTCAAATTTCGTAATCTATTTTTCTCTATTTTTTAATTATTTTTTTCATAATAATTAATAGTATTAAATTCTTTTATTATAAAATTACATTTAACTAAATAAATTCTTATGAATAACTATTTTTTTTATTTATAATACACTAGAAATGATATATATATTGTTCATTTTATAAATATTTTGATCTTATCCTATAAAGTATTGCTAAATGATACTACTTATATAATTTTATTAACATGTCTTTTTCTCCTATAATTAATGTTATAAAAATAAAAAATGAACATAGATAATTGAATAGATCTCCTATTGAGACTATTTTAATTAATATATAATTTTTTATAGAATGTAATAAATACTCTTAATTAAAGATTAAATGAATTTTTTATACTTATATCAATATAAATGTAATAGCAAGAAGATAAATATTGATAATTTTAGTATTATCTTAATCAAGGTCTAGCTCGGCATACGTGATAGAAACTCATGCAATAACCATTTCTAATATATATATATATGAGGAAATTATATGATTACCGATCCCTCAAATAAGAATTACTCAAATACTAATTAAATAAAATTAATTATCAAAATACCGACGCAAAATCGTATGTTAAACAGATGATTCATGAATTTACACGTGAATCTTATGTTGAAGATGCGATTCATGAAAAAATATAAATCGCCTGTTAAATATGCAATTTATGTACGAAATAAGTGAGCTAACCTTTCAAGATGCAATTTATATTAAAATATTATGAAATGCTCTTTTAAAATACGATAAAGCACTGTATGACTTGTGGCTTAACCGCATCTTCGATGGGCGTTTCATATATAAATTTGTGAAATGTCTATTTAATATGCGATTTAGCATCGATATTTTGTAATTATTTTTATCTAATTTGTATTTATATAATTTTTTTTACAAAATTATAGACACGTATTTTATCCATATTTATATATATTATATTTTATATTCTACGTAATTTTTTTTTCCGCTAAACAATGCCCCCATGAAAAACAATATGAACGAAGCGAAGTTCAATGGGCAATCTTTCTGTGGCACGGAGTTATTAACTCGTGAATCAAACTTTGAGGAGTTTTTGTCGGCTCCGAAAAATGAAAGAATAAGAACCTTCTCCTATCGTCATACGGGTCAAAATCTTCATCGAAGTCCATAAAGCATTACTACTTCAAGAATCATATATGTCAAGTAAAGCACTACTTGCGTCTGAATATGGGAATGGTTTCGAAACCAAACCGATTCAAAAGCAGAACCACTAATTCTAGATTTTAAAATTGAAGAATCAGAATCACCAATCTTTAGTTTAGTTTTGGAATTATGGAACCGCATAACAGCCTTTTTTTTTCAAATAAAAATGAAATAAATAAATAAATGAATTTTAGTTTTTAATAAAATAAATTTTAAACAAAAAATAATTATTGGATCTAAAAATGTTAAATTTTTTAACTAAATTTTTTAAAAGAATTGTTTAGAATGTACATTTATTTGTATACAAACACATCCAATATCAATTATAGTTAGTAATATGATATTGTAAAATATTCTAAAGGGTAAAAAGAAACTCACGATGCAAAAATAAACTCACATTATTAAGAAAATGAATTTACTTTTAGGAGAAGTTTATTTAAACTAATTATATACGATTTCAATCTATGTTTATTTGTATTGTTGATAATAACATATTAAATATTGTGAATAAATAATGAATTTTACTATTTATATGAAATAATTTAAATATTAGTAATTATATATTGAATATTAATTTTGCTTATTTTTTTCAGTGGAACTAGTGGTTCCACCATTTCAAAGCTAAAGCAGCTAAAGAATTGTAAAACCGCAATTTCATAACCAATTCTGAAACAGATCAACAGATCCGGTTCCGATTCTAGTACTACTGTGCCTATGTCTACCTGCAACTACAAGATTTAATGTAAGAAAATTACAACCCTGTGTGTGTGATTATTGTTAATATTAAAATATAAAAGTACATTTGCCTAATTAATTGCAAGCAACAAAGGAAGAAAATCCATAATAATAACACAAGATTGGGCTTGCATGTATACAAATGCCGCAAGAAATACACAAAACTTAGTTACATTGAAAATATGAAACTTCACCATACCGTTACTTTGATACAAAAGTACATTCTCAATACCGCTTGCCGAAGATCAATGATTTGGGACATCAAACTCGCAATTCAAAAGTATACACACTATGCTGGCACCCCTTGAAAATTATTGAAATGATAGGAAACATTCCGAATTCAAAGCATACAACATTGTTCAAGGTGAAATTAAGATAACATATCAAATCGAGAAATGAGGATCATTAGTACATGGGTGAACACTTCTTGCAAAACACAGCAAACTGTTAATGTAAATATCTCCAACATTATTTGAACTCCTCTTACGTTTGTTCGATGATAAGCCTGTCTTTTTTCTTGCCTTTGTTGTCTTCCAGAGCCTCTCATCTCCCCAAGAAACCTTAACTTGTTCTAGTTTCTTGTAATGTCTTCTCTTCAATTTCCTTAACATAACTTCAGCCATTCTAGATTTTAACTTCTCCATTGTGCTTTGTGTATTTGATTGTGAGACTGAGAAGGCGATAAACGAAGAGAAAAAGAGTGGGTGGTCAATTAATGAATGCATAGATAAGTTCAATAGGCATGTAAAAGAGAGCCTCAGAGTTAGTTTGCGATATGCATGTGTCAACTAATATATAAGAGACTTTAATTTGCATGACCTTGGATAGCCAAGTATATTGATTATGGGCAAAGAAAAAGGGAGTTTTAATTAATGGGAAGTTGAAATGGGATACCAGCAAGTGCCTGTAACCTGTGTGGTTGGAAATTTTCGACTTTAATAAAAAAAAAAGTGATAGGCGGGACTATAAAGGTTAGTAATGGTTTTATCAAAATTTTAAATCTTTAGATATGATCTTAAAAAATTCATAAGGTTAATAGGCACTTGTGGATATCCAGTACCGATCTTCCTATATCCGTCAATGAGAACAATATATTAAATGCATGTTAGTTGCATAATTGACGACTGGAATAGAATTACAACTGTTATAGAATTAAGTAGAAAGTATTAGCCACTCAATTGAAATTTCAGTTTAAAAAATCTAACTAATAAATTATAAATGTATCTAGAAGTGTTGTAATACTCTAGTCCATTTGAAATCTTAGTTCCCAATCCCTAATAGACCCTAGTCCCAGTCGCCCCCTCATATGGAATACTTATCTGATTTAGTCCACAGTACACAAGCAAACCATATGGCCTAACTCAGTTTGACTTGCGTCTATTATTCGAACAGCATTTGTCCAACGGTCGTGCCTGGGTGGTTTAGTGTAGATCTAACGTGGTCGAATGGTCTTTGATCGCATGGTCATGGCTAGGTGGTCTAGCGGGAGTTCGATGTGGTAAGTTGGCTATATGGGGGTTTGAGACAATGGCACAAGTCGGATCGAACCCATGAATTGGTCTCCTACCTGGAACAAGGGGTTAGACCCGTTGGTCCAGTAAAACCGTATGGGTCATGATCCATCTAAAGACCGGCAGATAGCCGAATCATATATGGTTAATGCTGTTGACCCGCCAACTTGCTGGGTTAGTATATTGAAAAAAAAAAAAAATTAAACCCGTGATGTTAAAATGGAGAAGATGAAGGAGTGCTATGCTACTAATCGAAGATTCTCCGGAGAAGTCATAATTTCTTTGCTGTCGAAATTCTGACTTGTATGATGAAGATGAAAAACATAGACTAGTTTGTTAAAGAAGATGGGATGTGGATGTCGAAGTGGATGTGGATGTGTATGGAAGAAAGAAAAAGGGGGAGAGAGAGAGAGAGAGAGTGCCTTAGAAATGTTAAATGAGAGAGAAAAGAAGAGGAAGAGGGAGTGATTATTTAAAAATTAAATAAAAAAATTGAGGGAGAGAGAGACACAGAAAGAAACATGGCCATTTACTTAAATGGGAGGGGCGCTATCGAAAGAAAAGAATAGGGGGAGTGCCTCAGAGTTTGAGCATCGTATCTTTTTAAGTTCAAAAGTAAGCATTTTTTTTACTGACCTACCACATACATTAATAAGACAACATTAATTAAAAGAATTATAAGTAGCTGCATTATAATTAATTGTCATATGCTAGATTTATTATTTTTCATGGGTCAATCGGATGTCACTCGGCTCGTGAACCATTGAGTGGACCCACACCAGCCCAGCCCATATATATTGGGGCTGGTTTTGGATAAGACAATCCTAATCTATGACCCACCGATTCGGTCTAGGTCAGGCCAGCTTGGAGTCGATATCTAGTTTGACCTAACCAGGTGTTTTGAATAGCTATAGATTTAAAAGTTATGAATAGGTGTTTAATTGGGGTCAAATTTAGATTATGAGGGTTAGGTTTAGGTTGTTTAGATAGTTGGCAATCTTATGACTAGAGTATGAAAAAAATATAAGAAAATATCATGTCATAGCTATTCTTTTGGTCCTAAGAAAGAGTTGTTGTTTCTTAACAATAAAATTTTCTAGATTAGTTATTGTACAAATCAAAGCATTAATAGGTTTCTTGCGACAAACCAGCTTTGGTTTGCATGTTAAATGGGCCAACATCTTGTGGCCTTAATAAATGAGACATGATTTGTCAACCCTAAACTAGCGCATGTAGGCTGGTAGGTTAAACAATCCGGCCCACTGATTTGGTCCATTTGTTCAATTTATTTTTTAAGCAGGTTATATAGGCTACACATCAACATGTTATTAATATATATATATATATATAGATGGAATTATGTAAATTAAGGGAAAGAATAGAGGTCTTAACTGTGCCAAACCTTATTCAACATCATTCATGGCACCTTAGAAATTTTTGTCCTATAAATATGCTTGAGCTATATGCTGTGAGAGTTTATTATTTATGATAAATACCCATGACAATAACTTAACTTATATTGCTTATTTGAGTTGTGATTTCATGTATGTTTACTATTTCTTTCAAATTTGTCATTCCGAAGCGCTTAGCATATGTGGATACAAATGAAAGAAAAGTAAAAATATTTTATTTCTTTGTTTTAGTATTTACTATTTTTTAAAATATTATAGGGATATTAACAACATTGCTTCACTTTGATTTTCATTTCAATCGATACATTTAGTTTTTAGAAATATTTAGATCCAATTAATCTAAATATAAAAAATTACGTAAATTACATTAAAAAGCATCAACATTTGAAAATAAGTTCATTTAAGGTATCAACATTTCTTAAAGTAAATCAAATAAAGTATCAACGTTTTGTAAGGTTCATTTAAGGTATCAACGTTTCGATTAATTTTCAGTTAAGTTTCTAAAATTTTCATTAACAGTCAATTATTAATACCTTATTTGACTCACTTTACAAAACATTGATATATCTGTTTAACCACTTAAAATGTTGATACCTTAAATGAATTTATCTCCAAACATTGATTCCTTTTTAAAATCATTTGAAATGATGATATCTTAAACGAACTTACCATCAAACATCAATACCTTTCGATCCAATTTATCATAGAAAATTTATATTTTTCTTTAACAAAAGTAGCTAGTGATCATGTTTTATTATATATTATAAGGCCAATAATTTTTTATCTTACAAGATTAACAATTCAAATTAGATGATACTCACTATTATATTTAATTTAAGATAAAATCACAAAGAATATCATATGAAACTTAGTGAATTGTGGATTATGGTTGCATTTGCATGTTATGGCTAATGAAGAGGATTATTACAAATAAAGTATAGCGAAAGTATTTTTATGTTTCCTTATCCTCTATTAAGTGACTCCTTTTTTATATTATATTTTCTATGTTTTCAAATTTTAACTTTTATGGTCAATTATTTACTTTTTTATTAATGTGGGTTTGTGGGTCAACTTGTAGGTTAAACAAGCTAATCCACTTCAACTCGCGAATTAAATAGGTTGTGTACGTTTGGCCTACCTTTTAAAGCTGCTAAAAATAGTGAAAATATTTTTATGTTTCCTTATCTACTAGGAGTGTCTCCTTTTCCATATTATATATTTTAAGCATGAAGCCTCTTTTGGTACTTTAACTTTGGTCAAGTGAACAATTAGGTACTTAAACTTTCAAGAATACCAATTTCATACCTAGCCAAACTTTTCATGTCTATTGTCACCACCTCAGCCAATCATTGCCTGACACATGTCAATTACTTCAAGAGACAATAAAAGAGTGAGGTAATAAAAAGGGGAATGAAAAATTTGACTAGGTATAAAATTGGTTTTCTTAAAAATTTAGGTATCTAATTATCTATTAAGCTAAAGTTAAGGTACCAAAAGGTACTTTTCCCTATATTTTATATTTTCAAATTTTAATTTTATGGTTAATTATTTTCATTTTGATTAATTTGGGTTTGCGGGTCAACCCATGGGTTAAACAAGCTAACATACTTTGGGTTGGTGATTGTACCCTAGGTTAATTACTAGATATTGTTATTTTATATCGATACAAAGGCATTTCTATTATATTGTTTGCATATTTACTTTATAATAGGATCCATGAATAATTTAATTATTCTAAACATCTCTAAATGCTCATTATTGTGGGAATGATAATGAATTAAATCTAGTATGAGTTTTTCTTTGATAATCATGAGATGTTTATTTGTATGAGGATACAAGTAAAACTCATAAGAATATATTAGAGGACTATATACTGGACTGACCCGCTATAAGATCACTACATGGATTAGTATCATTGTAAGCCCCTAGATTTTTCAATAATATAGTAAACCCTAGAATCAGAAGTCAAACCGGAATCCTAAAGTTAACCTAGTTTTATGTTTAGTCTAATGAATCTAGATCCGGTAATCTTATGTTCTTAAACCCTAAACAATGAAATTGCGATAATTGTGGATAATGGTTCGTAATAGTATAGGAAAGCTTAAAAATATTAGATTCGCAAATTTCTAATGTCTTTCGAATCCGAACGAGGATCATTTTTCAAAAATCGTGCCCAGTACACTGGATAGTGAAAATATTCCGACAATATCAATAGATTTGTAAAAATATAAGGATTTCAAAAATATCAATTTTATAATTTTTTGGTAACTAAAAATATAATATATAGACCGGTTACACGTACTTTCTTTACTACGAGTATTTTAATTGTCTAGTCTACTATTCATAGTACTATTCTACTATTCATTACTATTTCAATATCTCTACTTTTTCTTACAATCTACTCTTACACTCTACCACATCTATATCTTATAATTTACCTTCCACATACAACTTTAATCACATCACAATTTACTCATTACTTCTTTTCATTACAAAACAAAAAATTTAATCAATTTCTCTCTTCTTTTCTTCTTGTTGTAGTCCACATTGTCTCTCTCTTCACTCTTCATTTATTTTCTTTTTCATTTTATTTAATTACATCTAATTTTTCACACCAAAACTCTATAAATACCCCCTCATTTTTTCACTCTTTCACACAACTCATTTTCCTACTAAAACTCTATCAAAATCACTCCATAAATTTCCTTTCTCAAATTCTCTCCTCTCCACAAAACCATTTCTCACATATTACAACAACCACTTCCTTTCCTCTTTAACATACACATAATCTCAGGTAAAACTTCATATATATACTCATCATGTTCATATGACTTAGCATAAGCTTAGTGTATGTTTCTTAGACTCATGAAAGTTAAAGAAGCAACAATATGTTCATGTTTATATTTTCTATTATGTTATTATTGTCATATTATTGTTGTTACTTTGCTAACTTCTTATTTATATCTAACTAAATATATTGATGTACCTATATATATCCTTCAGAGCATATAAGCTCACTTGTTATTTATTTATTTTCATGCTTTGCAATTTATTTACTTATTTCATGTTCTTTTCTTTCTAGTCTTAGACTTGTCTTTATCAAGTCAAAATAATTTTCTTTTTCTCTTTGGAACATGTCTATTCTTAGTCTCGGGATGTCTTGATAAAGCTAAGGTTCCCAATACTTGACCTTACTATTATACTCTTATTACATTTATCTTATCTTATTATGTTATATTGATTATATTTCTCATGACTACATATTCATGTTCATGAATTGGCATATTGATATTGTCTCAACAAAAATATGAAAAAAAATATTTTTATGAACTCTTTTCAAAATAAACTTTGGTTACTTAAAGAAAGGGTTTTTCATTAAAAGCTAAGAGTTTCACCTTCACAAATCTTTTTCAAAAATTTAAGTAAACTCATAACAAATCTAGTAACAATGGTACATAGAGTCTTAACAAAGGATGCATAAAGTAAATTTTCACACATACTCTTTCAAAGATGATAAAATGGAAAATTTTTTTTAAAATCTTAAGATTTCAAATTCTTACTTAGCAAAAGTTTCTTTAAACTTATTTGTGAAAGTTCATCAAAACTCTAAATTACTAAGGAAAAAACAAGTTCAGCAAGATAATCAAGAAGTTCTCTTTTTAAGAAAACAAATTTCTCTTACGGAATAAAATTAGTGAACAACTTAGGAAACCATTACTATTGTTAAAACTTACTTTATGAAAAACTGAGAACAAGTGAAATTTAAGAAATTTTGTTACTATCAAGAAAACATTTAGAAACTATACTTTTAACTCCTAAAAATGAAGTTGTAGGAATTTTAAAAGACTAAAATTATTTTGGAAAATTTGAATTGTTTTCAAAGGATAGATAAAGTTAAAAAGAGAAAAATACTTATAATAATCTAAGAACTTTTCCAACAAAGCTAAAATAAAAATTTTCAAAGCATTACTTTTTCAACTTTTATAATACCTTGTTTTACAAAAATCATTGTTGGGAAACTCCATTAAATTCATGCTTATGATATGAGTCAATATATATATGTTCAAAGAAATTTCCAACTATATTAATATCTATATTTTGGTACAAGGATTTTTGGATGAAGAAAAGTTTGAAAACTTGAGTTTTGAAATCTGGAATTTTCATGATGAATCTGTGCGTCATTGTTCCGAGACCCAAAAGGCTTCTTTTGATAAAAATAACTTTAGAAATGGATAGATATTTTCGAGTAGGTAAAAAACGGTATATAGTATGTAAATTCCGAGTTAAAATGAGTAAGTTATGGCGATTTTAAGTTAGAATTTCCATTCATGAGAATTTTGACGAACCTAATAAGATAGAATTAGAAAATTTAAGTAGATCTTGGATGAAATACTCATTACGAGTATTTCTTTGCTTAGGTGATGAGGATCAAGATCTTCTCTTTCCCGATGATTACTTCAATTGATAAAATATCGCTATAGACGAGTGAGTTTTTTCTTTACGTATTTAGTATTCATGCATGTGCTTGTAGAATAGAGCACTAGATATTAGGAAAAGATAAAATTGATATGCATACAGTTATCATGAGAGTTATGTATGTGAATTGTTATGTGTGACCAATGAACGATAAGTATATCGAAACCCAATTTGTTAATGGTTATAATTGCCTCTATGTATATTGCTATGTGTGCAAATATTGATTGATCACCTCAAATAAATTAACGTCGGATTGGAAATTCCCTTAAACTAAATTGATCATGCATACCACTTAAAATATCATTTCACATTTTTACTACTACTCCTTAGCGTGGGACTAGAAAAGTAAGCTGCTAGCTATATCTTGAGGATTTAGGACGTTCAAGGAATACATCCTCAAATTGTAGCCGAGCTGAATCGATTGCTTTAGGCAAGAAAAGCCTGGAGACTAATAGTACGATTCGTTGGAACTCTAAGATACGCACAAAATTCAAGGACGTGATTGGGGCCCAGTTCAAATCATTCCCTAACTACCGATAGAGGTGCAAATCATCATACATACGAAACTGGATAGTAGTATGCATTGTTTGATCATATGGTTGTTGCATTTCATATGCTTGTTTAATGAACTTGGTTAGATGCTTGCTATAAGTACTTTTGCGTAAGGAATATCTCACTAAGCTAGTTATGCTTATTCCTCAATAGATTTTGATGTTGCAGGATCGTTTTTTTTTTTTTTTTTTTTTGGCACCTGAGACCACCCTATCCGATCAAGTAGAATTTACGCTTTTGGAAAGCTTTTGGAGGAATTTTAGTTTGAAGTCTGAGATTAGATTTCTTCTAAAATCTTCTAGCTTTAGTTATTTACTTTAGTGAGATTTTGTCACTATGGAGACTTACCAGGGGAATGCCTCGTAGAAGTTGTAAGACTTTATATTTAGATGAAATATATTAAGTATTTTTTGAATGTTCCACTGCCAATATTTTTAAAATGCATAACTCCACTGGTCTCCCTTTGTTGTGAACGTACGCATTGTACCGATATGAAAGCTTCCAAGTGACTAGAGTAGTCATTCTCAAGTTTTAATGTTGTGTACAGCGAACTGTCACGTTTAGTATACCTATTGAAGCGTGACAGTCATAAGTGATTCTCACAATAACAATGTCAACATATCTTTAGACCTGAAATCACCATAGGTTCCAGCATGAGGAACATTATGATTCAACTCAATCAAATATTGTCTTTAACAGGATAATTATAAAGGTTGAGATGGAGTGTAATGTGAATCATATAGAGGAAGTTAAGTGATTAAGATGGGATTTGTCCATCTCATTGTGTTAGAGATATCTCTAGGCCCATCGATAAGTGAAACTGAGAAATGCATGACCGTGCTCAAATGAATTAATAGTGTAATCAATTTCATTTGTTTTGTCAGTCCACTTGGAGGTCGAGAAATGATAAGATTGAATAATATAAGGATGACACTATCCATACCATATGTTCAATCTAGATATCACGTGACAAAATGATAAAGACATAAGTCATGGATTAAGTAAATATCGGATCGCCAATCTTCACTTAATTTGGGTAAACATAATGTTTTACTAGATGCCGCTTTATGTTTTATTGGCTCAAATGGTTTTAGGTCAACACCCAATATTAAGTGAACCTATAAGGTCACACATAAAGAGTGAACAAAAAGGATCATGGACTAAATTTAAATAAGTTCAATAGGAATAATAAATTTATTTATTATTAATCTTAATTTGTTAAGAATAATAAATAAATATAATTTCTTAAGAACAATAATAATTCCTAATTGGACTAGGAATTCTTACGTTAATAAATTAATTTCTAATTAATTTATCCCTAATAAGATTAGGGACACTAATATCATTATTCATATTGACATTAGCATAAATAAAATATAAGAGGTTTCTTTTAGAGTGGATGACATATGTTGTCAACATTAGATCTGTAGAGAAATTCTATAAACCTTAAAGAGAGAAACACAAAGAGTCGTGAGTAAAATTTTCCCAATTAGATCTAGAAATGTTCTAGATAACACTATCACGTGAAGGATCCTTTTGAAGGAGTGTTCATTCGTGTGGATATCGTAGAGGAGATTGCGAATTCGACCTACAATCCAATCTGCCAATTAATTTCAAGCTTTAAGGTTAAAGTATAAATTTGAACTATTTGTTTTGTTTTAATCTAATCAAAACACATGGATATTAGATTAAGGTTTTCTTTTTGAATTCCACTACAAAAGATTTGATCTTTATAAATCCTAAAACCTTATGAAAACCCAACACTTTGACCCGCACGTAAAATAGGTTGTATATGTTTGGCCTGTCTTTTAAAGGAGCAAAAACACTGCAACCATTTTAAAGAAGGTTAAATGGGCTAGCTTATAGGTTTCAATCCATTTGCACAACTCTAGTTTTTCTTGTTAGGTTATAAATTTACCCTTATCAAAATAACAACATCAACACACTAATACATTTGGCTTGCTTTTTTTTTTTTTTAAGGGGCAAGATAACCTTAACCTTAACCTTAACCTACTTTTATATGGGGTTAAACGGGCCAACGCACAGGCTTCAATCCATTTGCACAACTCTAGTTTGCTAATTTGGTTATAAATTTACCCTTATCAAAATAACACCATCAACACACCAATTTTCCCATATACTCCCACACAATTAACATAACCAAATTGAAAGAAAAACATGCTAAAATTATTTTAAAGATATATATATATATATATAAAGAGAGAGAGAATTACATGTATAGATACTCTTTCGGCTAAAAATAAAAAAAAAATAAAGAATAACATATCAATATATAAAACTTTTGTCCCTTATATTATGCTAATAAAAAAAAAAGATAAATATAATAATTTTATTGTATTTTTATTTATATTTTCTACATTGTTTTATAAATTAAATTGACTAAATTCAAATATATATATATCTATTATCTTGCTTTGTAAATTTTAGAATTTAATATGTTTTCTTTTTTTTTTCCTATTAAAACTTAAATAGAATAGCCTCCATTATAATTATTTATGGTGTGAGCTGTGAACTAAATAAAACAAAACTAGTTTTGTATGATTCAAAATAATTATTGAACAAAATTGTGTGATTAGACTTAAAATTATAAATAAACCAAACAAATAATTTATGATATTGTTTATATTTTATCTCACCTAATAACCCTCACTTCGCCTAAAAATGTTGCCACATGTACCACTATTACTATCACTATCACCAATACTATAAAACCTATCTCTACTGCTACCAGTACCACCGCTTACTATCCTCACCCCTCTCCATTGCTAACAATATGACAACCACCTATCACTTTTACCACTAGCATTGTGCGATCACTAGCCTTCATCATTCCACTACCACACAATACTATCTCAAACCACTGTTAATGCTACCACCATCACCATCATGCCATTACCTCTACCACTACCATGTTAACACTACAACCACTAGCAAATTTGCTACCTCACCACTATCACTTTACTATCATTTTTTGTAAGGATCCGCTATCACCTCTATAATAAAATAGGCGATAATAGTTCCCCAACCACATATAACCTGTAGGATATATGTAAGGTTTTCCAAAAAGAAGCGTTTGAGGAATTGTTTGTTTAATTCCACATAATTAACATAATTGAAACCATAGTTTTTCAAAACTTTTAGCATACATAACTACACCATTAACATATTTTACAAGAAAAATAAAACCTAAGTCATACATAGCTAAGTACGTATATACATTACAACCAAAGGTTTCTTACAAGTCTTAACAAAATTACAAATATAATCTAACTAAGACCTTAAATACAACCATAAAAGCTATCATAACTATTCTATTACAAAATGTGGATTCCATCAAGTCTAAGGTCATCTCTAGTCCTCTAAATCATCAAGAAAATCCTCGAAATCGGTTCCATACCCCATATTTGTATAAAACTCGTTAGATTCATCACCTAAAATGGTTAAAATATGAGCCAAAGGCCCAGTACACAAGTAACGAATACAAATGCAAAGTGATTCACACATGCTTAAGCTAAATGCAAAATGCAACAACTGATTATTTATTATTCAATCTTTAGTTAGTCATACATTATGGAAGTATTCAAACTCCGGGCAATAGGGACTTATGGGGGAACCTAAGTAACGATCGCAACACTCGGATACTCATACCATCCTAGATAAATTTATCCATAACTATTAAGTAATCTCATCTAGAATTTCTAGCCGTTTCTCGACTTTACTTAACTCGATCCACAATATCACTTAATTCAAGTGTTCCCATAAACATTGAATTAAATCATATTACATCATTTCAAAAATAAGCAAATGTTATACCAATACCAAATTTCCCATCAATTACCTACTGAACCACTTATAAAAATCATATCAAAATGATAAGGGTAGTTTAAGCACCTAAAACTACCATGCCCCCAATCTAAGCAGGGTTACCGCTCTCCGAACCAGATTCAACGGTATAAAAGACACTCAACAAATAATTATTAAATTTCTTAATTTAGAGTAACTTTAAATAATGCTTATCCTAGTAAAGAAACAAGCAAGTTACCGCGTACTTGAAATAGTTCGAGAACTAATAGGGTTATCCGAGCAAGGATCTATCACTGTACAAGATAATATTGAATTTCTCACTTAGTTCAAGCACTAATCAACTAGTTCAAACATAATTAATCAAAGAAAATCAAATAAATTATTACAAAGTCATAATATAGCTTTTAAACATCATATAATATCATACAATACTCAACAAATATTCAATTGATCATATATCAAGCTTTGGAAAATATTGAAGGAAGTTTTTGAAAATAAAAACTGCAGGGGACATGCCGGCCTTCAACGCCGGCGGCGTTGAACCGGTGCATTATGCACTAAAACTCAACGCTTGCCATCATTGGCAGCGTTCAAAAATATACCCTGGCGGCTTTGAGTCGGTGTAGACTGCAACTCCAAATTTCTAAAAATTTTGGAAAGTTCCACAGGGTTGGTATATGCCCATGGATACCCCCAACATCGATAGCGTTTCTATGTACGCCGACAGTATGGGATAATACGCTGGTGGCTCTGAGCCAAGCGTTAAAAATTTTGATTCTGTTCGTATTCAACACTGCCTCTACGTCGGTGGCGTAAAGGCTAATGCCCAGCGTATACTGGAACCCTAATGGTCGGCGTACGCTTTGAAAAATAAACACTGGCAAAATTTCTTTACAAAAGCCGGCGGCATTTTAAGCGGCTTTAAGAAAATCGATTCTGATCACATTCAACACCTCCTATACGCCGGCAGCGTTAAAATACCAGATGCCGGCGTATACTAAAAAACAGACCTATTTGAAAATGTTTTACTTCCCCTTTTTCTTTACAAAATTTTGTAAACTTTTACACTTTCAAACCTTCTTTAAACTCATCCTAAGTTTCTGAAACTTGTTATGTATTCTTTACACCATTCAACAAGTATTAACTCCTCTTAAATCCATCAATCATTCAACTACAATATTACAACATTCACACTTCAATTACTCAACTTAACTTCACTACTCACCAACACTTCTTACAACTTCCCTAACACTTAACCAAGATCACACAATAACAAAACACATCCTAACATATATCAATGCATAAAACCAATCAACTCAAATGACATTAACTCATCCTACCATAGGTTTTACATCTAAAATACAAGAAAGGAAATAAAACAAAGAGATTATACTTGCATTAACTTACATGAAGAGGCTTTGGCTTGGTGAGATTGTTGAATCCAAGAGCTTGATTTTGGTTTTTTTTTAAGGCTTATGGTTTTAAGAAAAAGAAAAAGAGAAAGAAAAGAAAAGCAGGAGATTCGTATGAAAATTAGGGGCTGCCAAAAGTAGCTCTAATTAATCATATTTGAGGTTTATAATTATCCAAAGTTTGACTTTAGGGTTACATTTGACTTAGGCTTAATTTGGCTTAATTTGGAGTTCATTTGGGTTGAATTTGAGCTTGAAAAATAGCTTAATTTTTAAAAAATTCTGTCAACAATTTCTTAAGCAATTCAAAAGTTGTTTTGATAATTATAAACATAACACATACATATTAATTCATAATAGACACAAACATTAATTACACTATACACATATTAATATATATAAAACAATAATATTAATTTCATTACACATACTCACATACAAAATGACACATATTCACACATACACTAATTATATTGTTCATATACATATATCTTATTCAAGATATACTAACTTAAACACATTTAGCCTAATACCAAATCATCTACTCCAATATTAATATTATAACACACGACTCTCATCAACTAACATGCTCATAAAGTTAATAATTAAAACAAATAAAACATATACATGGAAATTAAATGAAGATTAAAGTTAGATCATTTCATTTTTATTGCATCATCTTCCCCATCCCTATGATCATGACCACAACCACCCATATAGCCTTACCATTAACATTGCCACTACTACACTAGCACCTATATACTATCCAACCTTGCACCAATACCACAACAAACAACACTAATAACAATGCCATAATACAACTATCACTGTTGTCATGGTGTAAGATGTAATTTCCTTAATTTTACATAATCTGATTATAATAATTATTAAAAATATAATATAGAATCATAAAGAATTATAATAAAATGTAGCAAAAATCGCTCTCAATTTTTTGCTAATTAAAATTATTAAAGTATGAACAAATTTGATTATAGTTAGAAAAATTAGAATCCTTGCCAATAATATTTCAAAATGCAAATTATGACTTCCACAACTTTAAACAAATAATGATCAATGATAAACCAATTGTTACTGTAAGATTCAAAATCAATTTCCTTAAGTTCAATACCTAGAAAAAATAATATTCTAATAATGATACAATGATTTTGAAATTATCTTTAATATTTTAAAACTATAAAATAGCACTAGAAAATTTACTGTTGTTAATAATTAGGGTAAATAATTCCTATACAGGAGAAGATAATATTCTGTGAAAAGAATCAATAATTCAATGATAATCATAGTTGACCTTAAATTTCAATTACAATAAAAGATGAGTAATTTCTAGAACCTATTGGTTATAAAAAGATAGTTTAAAGATAAATCATTAGAATTATAACATATACAAAAAGATCTAAAACTGATCAATACTAAAGAATCTAAACCTTACTTAAATATTGGGCTAATGTCATAATTAGTACCTAAACTTTGACCAAATGTGCAATTAGCTACATGTACATTTAATTTGATCAATTTGGTACCTGAACTTTAAAATTGATCAATTTGGTACTTGAAAGAACTTTTCGTGCACACTAATGATACCTCCATTAAGTTCTTCGAGGTACTAAATTGATCAATTCAAAGTTTTTTAGGTACTAAATTAATCAATTTCAAAGTTCAAGTATCAAATTGATCAAATTATAAGTTTAGGTAGCTAATTGCATATTTAGTCAAAGTTCAAGTACCAATTGTGACATTAACCCTTAAATATTTGAATAACCAATATCTTAGTTAAAAAATTTTGAATCTATAGAGAATAAAATTCTAATTTAATCTTGTAACCCCGAAAATTTTTATAACTAATAAAATGAATAGAATAGCAAATGTAAAATAACTATTAAACTTATGACCCAATAAAAAAAATTAAAATAAACCTATGAGTAATAATAAACTAGTTATAATCTAAAAACCTAAATAGAAATTTCTTTTATCCTAACAGTAACCATAGACAATATTCCATAACTGGTATTGAAAGCTCAAAATATAGAAATAATTAGGATATGATTTCAAATACATTAGAAAGTAAATAAAAGGACAAAGCTTATAGTTAGAAAACAATAATTTAAGGATGAACTATAAGGATTATAAATACATACTAAGAATGAAAGCAGATCCATAAGTAACGATCTAGGCTCCAAATAAATGTGTGGATTGTACCATTGTTATAGTTAAAGAATTCTGAATCTCCTAGAGATTGAAACCAAACTTGACCTATTAAGCTTATAAAATCCAAATCCTGTAAGATAAAACCCTAAAAATAATTAATCGCATAAACTTTAAACTCAAATTTAAACCCAAATAATCTGTAGAAGCTTTAAATAAATTTTTAGAGATAAAACTTCTAAATAACTGATCTAAATATACCCATTTAGCTTAATAAACTACCCTTAAAATTAAGATAATTAATTAATTAAATAATATTATTGCACAAATTTGGTGCAAATTGTATGAATATGCAGCTGAGATTTATTTGATTTTACAACAGCCGAAATCATCAAACAAATTGCCCAAATTGCACCAACAAGTCAAGTTGATTAAGAATTAAACCAATAAACAATGTCTAAGTATACAATTCATTTAATGTAGCAAATCCATGCAAGATAAGTGATATTCGGTGGATGAAAATTGCTCCTCTTTGGCCAAAAACATTCCTTACAACTTGCCTTCCTCTTGCCTATATAAACCCATCTTAATGAGCTACAAAATAAAGCCATTAACACACTTAGTACCAACCCAAGATAACAGCACCAAACACATAAATTTATCTCCATTGAACAAGCTTCAAACAAGACACAAAACAAGATTAAGGATATAAGGTTCAAAATTAAGTGAAATTCCTTTTTAGTTAGTATATACATAAAACATTAGCTTAACTAATGTTTTTGTTAATCCTAAGATCATGTCAGACTAAGAGAAGGGGCATAATATCATCACAACAGCTCAAACAAGGTAATATTTAACCTTAAACTTTATTTATATATTCTAATATGTGTAGAAGCTAGGAAATCACAAGTTATGAGGATTATGAGATGCTATATGAGATGATATATCATGAAAAATAGTTATGGATTATGGAAAAACACTTGAAGTAGTTCAAACCTAAGTATAATATATATATATATATATATATAATATAAGAAAAAACAGAAATGGACAGGAGAAAAACGAAGAAGATGGTGAACAGTGCCTGCGTAAACCACTAAGGCCGGCAGCGTACATGGATAGGCTAGCGGGCTTCGCGCGCGCCTTCACTGGGCAAAACTACGTAAAATTTTATTTCGTGTAAAAATGCACGAATGCCATCAGCCTATATTCTCTACGCTCACAGCATACGTAGAAAAACTAGTAGCCTTTAAGCCAGTATATAATAGAACAATATCATGTCAATATTACACAAACGCTGACAGTCTGGAGTTCAACGTCGACGGCATTAGATGTCAGCTATGTGCAAAATTTTTCGCGAAATCTATTTCGTTCGTAATCATAAATGCATACATATATATATATAAACAGAACATTAAAATAAATAAATAAATATAAATATTTTAAGATTGATATATTTAAATAATTATTAAGAGTTATACTTTAATAATCATTACAAATAGAAACACTTTTATTATATTAAATGAAAAGATTAGAACAGGATAATTGTTCAATAATATTTCTATATAAGTAAATATATGAGAATGGAAAATGCGAAAAAAGTTATATTTAAAGACAATGTAATTTCCATAAATAACAGATAATAACATAAAATGAGATCAAGAGAAGCACGATGAAAATAAAAGATAGAAAATAAATATTAATTACCATAATAAGATCAAACTAAAGAACGATATAAAAATAATGATGATGACAATGATAAAATATTAAACTATTAACCACAAACTCTATGATTATTCGATAAAAATAAAATTCAAGCTTAGTAAATATTTGATATATATTTAAACTCTAGGAAACTATGAATATGTTAGAAAAATAATTAAAGAACTAAACACTAAATGTAACTATATAAAAAATAGAAATTTCAATTAGCATAAGATAGATAAGATTGACAAATGAAAAAATAATAGAAATTCACTATCAATACAGACACTAACAAAAGCGAAACTTAAATAAATTTAAAATAAACAAAACATCCTAAATAAAATATAGATGTCAATTAAGATCAAAGCACTAACAAAATGAAAATAAATAATAGATAGCAATATCAACTACCTTAAGGTAGACTTACCAAAAAGACCACATAAACAATAAAAGCTTAATAATAAAATTACTCAATCAGATTCAAAACATTCTATAAACTAAGAAAACTCCTTTTATATAAATATAAATTCTAGAACTTTACCAAAAGAATATAACTTATATAAAGTTAAGGCTCCTAACTAAGTAAATAAAAATATATTAAAATTAATAACTAGGATATGAAAAAATACCGTCAATATCATTATATAAAATAACAATATAGTGATAGATATCTATTATCTTATTTTATAGGAAAAATAGAATAGTTCTTAAACTTCCAGTAGCATATAACGACAATTTAGCAAGGACGACAAATGGGTAACTGAGATATATTACATTATTTATGTTTGTAACTAGTGGCATATATAATGCAAAGATAATAATATGGTTGTTGTGGAAACCTATTGAGTATGTGTTGTGAGTTGTTTATTTGGTTGACAAACCAAGATAATAAAAGTGATAATACAAATTGTCTAATGATTTGAGAAAAGCATGATACATATTGTGTGTGTAATATATGATCACCATAAGCTGGACTAAAAATTATTGGCTTTATAATTAAAACAGTCATAAATTACACGAACTGCATTATTGCATATTCCAAAAGGGCAACAACTCACTACATATTTTTATTTCGGTTCTTTGTTGATGCTTGGTTTTTCTATACAAAAGACTAATAGTTTTACCAAGGTTCTCTTTGTTCCGTCGGTCTCATGGAACGAAGTGACAATGAAGGACGTCGCTTGTAAAATCGCTTTGAAATTACTAATACTTAGGGAGTTTCTAATGATTAATGTAGTAAATGATCAGTTAAAATACCTTTAAATTAAAGTGATAATCCTAAAACGAGAAATAATTGATTTTTCTATATACTTAGTCTCTCCTAGGTAGGTGGGTCATTAAATAAATGTCCTTCAACTTTAAAAAGAGGGCGTAAATCTTTTACCTATTTGGATTTTAAATCATCCAAGCTTGTAACTGTGTATATGATTGATTGTTGTATTGCATAGCATATGATTTGTTAATAAACTTGTTTGATGTGTAATATATCTGGTTATCTCATTGAGCTCGTAGTTTCGCTCATCTCCCAACAGTTTTTGTGCAGGAATAATACTACCTGGGATTGGGTTAGGAATGTGTGAAGAGTGCTTCTCCATCAGACTTTATTAAAATTGGAAATGTAGGTTATGATGAACTAAGAATGCAAATTAGATAACTTGTATAAACAAGTAAGAGCTTTTATTTTGTTGGTTGGTTGATACACAATTCTTATTATTTGGTAGAGGATATCGGTTTTCTACGATCCTGATAGACTGAAAAATCAGATTCCATAATGAGTTTAAATAAAAATATTATATTTATATAATTAAATTATATGAAGTAAATAAATAAGATAAAGTCTTATAATCTTTGGCTTGTAAGACGGTTCTCATATTACGGGAGCATACGTGATATAATAACTTTAAGACAATCTTCCTAGATCCTATTTTGAGGCATGACATAAATAGTGGTAATAATTCAATGATGATGATGATAATGGAGGTTGTGGCTGTGATGGCGTTTTGTGGTGATATAATAGTGATGGTGGTTCAATTCTGGTAAGGGCGTGGTGCCAGTGATACAAATATGGGTATCTTTATGATGGTAGTGCTAGTATTAGTAACAACTTATTAGTAAAAGGTGACCAAAAGATAAGGATGGGGTTATGATGAAGTTGATACAAGATGGTGGAGATGGTGAGGGAGGGAGTGATGTCATGTTACACCAGATACGATAGAGATAACAAGGAAATTTTTATTTCTAAGCAATATAAATCCACGAAATGTAAACATTAGAATGGATTACTTGGCAATACTAGGTAATAGTTCTTGCCAATGGATAGTTATTTAATTTCATGCCGTTTCCATTTCTAAGGTCCAAATTTTTATTAAACATTACAGGATTACACAAGCTTTGAAATTCACTTCTCCATACTTTGACGTTTAGAATAGTCATCATTAAAATCTCAGATAAGAAATATAATACATTTAATTACTTTAATAATGACACAGCACTGAAAACAAATAGAGAAATCAAGAGAAATTGAATGAGAACGATAGATGAAATGAGCATTGGCATCATTTTTGTATTTAACTAAGTAGAACTGCATGTTATGTGCAAATATCAGTTTAAAATATACTTATTGGTCAAAATAAAAAATTACTTAAGACAATATCTCAGTCAACATTTTAATATAATAACATATAAATAATATAGGACAAAAAACTATTATTTGGTTACATATATCACAATTTTATGAGACATCTTTTTCTCAAAATAATGAATCATTTACAAAGAATTCTCATCTTTGTAATTACAGGAATGGATAATCACAGATGCAGAAATTGCATAATTTTTCACTAATTAAATAAGTTGTGACTATTCCAAAAATTACATATATTTAAAAAGGCATATCTCTAAAGTAATAACTTCTAAAATCATATACATATAAAAAGATAACAAAATAAAGTTAGAACTTATCATGTATAAAGCAAGGATACTCTGTAAACTGACCCCCATCAAGTCATAGGTTCCCATATAGAATATATGGGGATTTTCATGAACTTTCATAATTCATAGGTTTTTAAAATTTAAAACTGGAACGCATCGTATAAGAATTATTTATAAAAGCCTAAACCAGCCATGCGCGGTTCAACAGATTCCCCTACTCGCCCTACATTTACAACAATGAAGCAAAAGCAAAGGAGGAGCCAGAACATATCTTGAAATTTTCAAGTGTAAGCCTATCTAGAGAACATCGTGCAGTTGCTAAATAGAGGAGAGCTCACACAACCTGATAGAATCAAGTAGTATGAATTTACCTAAATTTCTACAAGAGAAGCTTTTTATACAGGAGGAGTAAATTAAAGTAAACTTCACAACAAATCTGCAAAAATACCATTATCTTCTCCCAGTTTCCATGGCATCTAGAACAGGGTATGAATCACGTGAAGTGATTTCTCCACATTCAGAGTTGTTCTCTGCTCCCGTGTGAGAACCTGCAACAGATTGTCCCATTTGAACAGAGTTAAGCCTTCTAGTAGCCATGCGTGACCCATTTCTTTCTTCCACCATAGCAAAATAAGCATGAGGTGCCCACCTGAGAGTTTGCAATGTTAACACAGGAGGATGTTATCAATCTAGTTCAAAAGCAGAGGCAGCAAATGTACATCAATCACTGAAATTAAAAGAATGAAATGCTGTAATATTTTAAATTATTAAGGAAAAGTATATCATTTTGGAACGTATCTTTGAAATCATGATCTAGTAGAGCTTATGGATATAATTTCCCCATGCAAAGAAACTTTTCTGACTGTGCATGACTGAGTATAATTCTCTTAGTTCATTATGATCAAGTTTGAGGAAAGAAAAACACGGTAAGAAAAGAATTGGTCTTAAATGTAAGAGGCATCAACTCAGAATATCTTTGTGTCAAAAATGGCACATACCATTCACATCATTTGGATAGGGGAAGAATTGTAAGTAACAAAATGAAGATATAACAGTCCCTGCATAGAATAGAATAAAGAAAGTATGCTAAGAGATGTGTTACTGCTTAGTCTCTAGAAGGAATAATTTAAAAAATACAAGAATAAAAATACAATATTTGATTGCCTTTAATACAGACCTATTAAAGCACCAGCAAAGACATCCTGCCAATGATGCCAGTAGTCATCCACACGCGAGACCCCAATAAGTGCTGCAAGAAGTACTGGAGAAATCACGATGCACAACTTTGCAATATGTCCTCGGCGATCAAACACCTTTATCTTCCCAGATAAATACCATGCGAGGAAAACAAGACCCGCAAAAGACCCTGCATGCTCACAGCACAAGGTTGAGTATATTACTTCAAATTTACCATCTAATGGAAAATAAATTAACCAGCAGTGAAGCAAATGGCACTATGAAGTTCCAGGAAAAGATAATTAAGCATCTGACTTCAATTCTCCAAGACTACTCGACAGATCAGCTTCTCAGGTAGCAAAATGGAGTCATTAACATATTCAAGTTCATTATCTTAGGCTTTTTCCTTATAATTAAACAGAAAAACAGGCTTTGTTATCAAATATTCTCATACTGTAAACATTTATCAAGCGTGCTTATTAACAATTCAGTTGAGTCAACGTAACCATGCATCATAATTAGAAAATATACTCACAAGAGGTATGGCCACTAGGAAAGCTTTTGTACCCTTCCTTTATAACAGCTTTATCACCATAGCATTGGACATCCTTTGTAATTGAATTAAAGGTCTACAAAGACAAGAAATGCACAGCAGAAAATGTGGAAAAGCAAATTGCATTAAAAATCTAGTTGCATGTGTGTACAAATAATGACAACACATAGGATGATTAAAGATCTGAGAGAACTCACTGCATTTCCAGCTGGAAAACATCGATAAAAGAAGTTTGGCCGTGGCCGACCAACTGCATCTTTGATTGCATCCGTTATAATTCCAGTTAAAAGAGCAGAATATAGGATTCCTGAAGTTGCATATAGAACAACCCACTAAGAAATCTTGCTCGAAGTGCAGAAAAGGATGGTCTAACAAAACCCACAAGAAGAGAGAGGTACCCAGTATTGCATGATGCAAATCATAAACATCTTTGCGGTAGATGTAGTAGATTAGAAAGACCAGCATAGGAAACAGTACTGCAACTATCTGTCAAGAAAAGAAGTTCAGGCATTTTTTCGCTCCAGAGAAACAGCAAGACAAACACACATCTCTTATGAGCAACCACAGAAAGAAAATGAAATCAATCACTAGAGTATACTTACTGGGACAGCCCATATGGGAACAGTATTACTCTTCAATGGATACATCATATCCTCCATCATCCCTTCCCCAATGAAACGATGAAAAGGTTCTATGACATTTAAAACAATCTCTATCACTACTAGTAATATAAGTATGACCCAGTCGTGCCTATGTGTTCTTGCAACCTTAAATCCATGAGACTTTACAGTGTGTAATGATCCCAGCTGAACTTCTGGCATTTTTCAACTGTATATAGTCAAGGAAAATTTCAGTTCACAATTCACATAGTGATGTAAAGTTCACGGAAAGAAGTTTAAAGGGAAAAAGAAAAAGGAAAAAAAAAAGAGAGAGAGAAAAATGAAAAGAAAAAAGAGGGTGCGAACAGGCAGGAATAAAAAAGCATTCAAGGGGAAGCCAGAAAGTGGAGATCTGCCAATAAAAAGAGCACTAGCATGAGGCAGCTTGCCCAGCATGATTAACAATTATAAGTTAGCAATTAGTTACATCTAACAATAGTTGGCAAAGGAAAATTGATAATCCCAATTTATTTTTTATTGAACATGTCAAGAAACAACAATGAAACTCGATACCCCTCCCTCCTATACCCACCAATGATATACATTGGGAATATCAACACCTAAAAAACTCTGTTAATCACCTTGCAAGCTTTTCCAGCAGTTTAAGTTATACAACCACTTTTAGCTTCATTTTGTCCAATCAACACAGGCTAATCTTGATTGACCTTCAGAGCAAGAGATATTTATGGCATATGTACAACTCAGGCAAACTAGATTGTCAGACCAACAGACTGAACTCATATCATTGTAGAAATGTGTCCTCCCATCCATAGCCTTGTATAAGCCAGATTACATTTTGCATTAGACGAACTTGACCAGATGAAAAACATGAAGACATCGGCGAACCCAGATACTTTACCTGCAAAATGCATAAAGCTCCTAAGCGACAGACTTAAAATCAAAATGCTTTGTCAAATTCCCCACCTCTGAAGATACCTATTTAATATTTGTCCTCTTCACTCACACCTTTTCGACCTATTGTGAACATGTCAACCCTTCAATAGCTGTAACTTCTTGCCAAAGCTGAGTATAAATAATAACATCAATGAACACACTTCTTAATCTACTCAACACCCCGATTCACTCATAGAACTACGATCCAAATATCAGTCAGAATGCATTCTTCACAAGATAGCTATTGTTTATGATAAAAAAAATTTCCTATATAAACTTATCCTCTCATTAACCTGAAGAATCCAACCAATAATATCGTGTAATATCATTTCCTCACAGCGTTTTTCATCAGTTTCAATAAAAGTCTCTTTGAATTTTCAAATTGAAATCATCTCTCAGCACAGCCATATGAATAAAACAACTAAAATTTCCATCATAAATACGGTTCCTCCATCAACCTTGTAAATTCAACCAGTAATGTTATATACGTACAGGGTATCACACAATACCGCTAGACATCAATAAGCTCCCCAAGCAGTTAAATGTAGAATTAACAAACTAACAAGCCGTGCAACAGCACAACTAGGAATCATATAAATATATAAATTATTGCCAAACAGCAAGACAAAACGACAGAAAAAGATAAATCAAAACCTAACCTTTCCAACCAATGGAAAACAATGGCACAAAGAGAGAGAAAGATCGTCAACTGTATTCTGGGTATTGATGATATAGAAATATTACGATGACCCAGATAGGTATTCCACCAGAAAATGTACAAAAATAAAAATAATAAAAAAGAAAAATCTTTGTATACGGGGGAATAATTTGTACAGCAAAAGGCAAAAAGAAAATTTGATACCTACAGAACCATGGGAGATTGACTATATGTACCAGAAAACCGAAAGCCGTTGGGAGAGGCGGCTTCTGGGAAGGAAATGTGTGAAAAAATTGAAAGAAGAAATTATAAATATTTTGGGACGTCAGAAATTAAAATAAGATGCAAGAATTAGGTTTAATTTCGGCATCAATTATTGTTGTCTACCATATTAAATCTTGTCTTATCGGTCTGGATGACGTATTGAATTTGATACGATCAAAGGCAAAGCGGCTTTTTTATTTTTCCAAAGTCTACTCTTTGGCATTGGGATAAATTAATACAACGTTTCAAATTTTGAATTATGTATTAACGTAACATGGAAGTAGGGTTTTTTTTTTTTTTTTTTTTCCCCCCGCTCTCTCTCAAGAATAAAATTAAAAAATAGTTAATATTATTTCTTTCTAACTGATCACAGACACCAATATACGTTTATCTTTACCCGTCACTTGACCATTAGACTAGTATCTAATAAACGATATAGAAATATACAGATAAAACTTGAAAATAGCTATTCGTTAACTTTATAAATGAATTATAACTTTCATTTTGTTATGGTAAGTGAGGAATAACAATTTATTCCATTAATATGAAATCAACCAAATACTATAG
The DNA here is from genome assembly GCA_024138025.1 of Combretum micranthum. NCBI lineage: Eukaryota > Viridiplantae > Streptophyta > Magnoliopsida > Myrtales > Combretaceae > Combretum > Combretum micranthum. The sequence continues at coordinate 38,272 of JAMXBD010004379.1, forward strand.
ATTTATTTCATTTATTTATGAAATAATAGGTGATTATTAGGAAGAAAATCTATGTTTGCTTTTATAGCTGCATCTATTATATTATATTAAATAAACCTTTTCTTTTTTGAAATAAGATATTATTGTAAGGGGAAAAGTATGCTTTTATTTTCTTTTTCTTTTTTTTTTTTTTTTTTTGTTTTTTAGGAAGACGAAGTATTACTGAACGCAAAACAAAGGAAGGATTAAATACAACATTGACCTCTTGCATCAAAGACAAAATTTACAAGACAGAAAACAGGCTAGTTTAAGCCTTTAAGGAAAAGCAAAGATTTTAAACAAGAAAAAAAACATACTTCGGCTCAGGATGAAGTTTTTAACCGAGATTTTCTACTCAAGCACAAGAAAAATACTAAGTAAAATGGTAACACTTATAAGTTGTTTACTTCAATGGATGGAATAAGATAGGAAATAAATTTCAGAAGGATATGAATATAATAAGATTTTAATGATTATTACAATAATCATTTAGTATAAAAAATAAAATAAATAATTATTAAAGTAAAAAATAAAATATCTATAATATCATTTGTTTTTATTATGAAGAGAAGATAATTGTATAGGTGATATTTTTAAGATAGAGATATTTATGATAAAATTAGAAAATAATTGAATGAGTATAAATATATGAATTGCTACTCATCAATTTATGTTATAGAGCCCCCATGATCTGTAACGATGGCTCCAATGGTGGGGTCTTTGCCTTTACTACTGAAGGTGGCATCAAAATTTATTTCAATCCAACCTTCCAGAGGTGCTTGCCAAGAGACCGATCACTTTGGGATGCCTTTCTTTCTCTGTCTAGGGATGTAACCGGGTTGGCTCCTATAGGGTTTCCGACCCACCCGACCCGTTAAAAACCCTATAGGATCGAACCCTATAGGGTTATAGGGTCAGGTTTGGATATATAGTAAAAATCCTATAGGGTTATAGGGTCGGGTTTGGATCATATAACAAACCCGATGGATATCCGATAACCCGGTATTATAATTAATAAATAATAAATAAAAACATTACTAAAGGAGCAAAGAGAGAAAAAAAAAAGACATGAAGGAACTACTATCTTTTTTTCTCCAAGGATTTATGGATTAGTTACGGATTTAGAATTTTTTATTAGATTTTGCTCAAGTCATGTTTGCTATAGAAATTAATATTATTTGTTGTCCATTATATTTTAGTCCGAACATTAAATTTAATTTAACCATATTTTTAAAATATTATAAAATGACAAAAGTAATATATTAATATGTTTAAACGTTATACAATGAATGTGAACTACAACATTTTCTATCAATTCTACATGCATCATTTCATTTTTTGAATGTATAGGAAATTTATGTCAGAAGTACCGGCTTTTCTTAAAGAGTTATAGGGTTATAGGGTCGGGTTTCGGGTTTTAAATCAAACCCTATAAGACGGGTTTGGATATAGCATCAAAACCCTGTAGGGTTATAGGGTCGGGTCTGGTAGACCCTATAGGGTAGCGGGTCGGGTTTCGGGTTCATATGATCCACCCGAAACCCGACCCGGATGCATCCCTATCTCTGTCTCATCGAATTACTCTATAATTCATTAGATGCCAACCTTACCTTTAAAAACCAAAATTCATCTTTAATTTGCATTTCAAAAAGTATACAATTCCTTTCACACCATAAAGTCCATAATGTGAAGGAGAAAAGACGTTGCTTAGGTCATTTTGTAGCTAATCTTGTATTTCTATCAATTTTTAAGTTTTCTTAAGCCACTCCTTAAAGTTGGTATCAGCAGTGTTATTCAAGGTCTGCAAGCCAAGCAGGTGGAAGCCTTTTTAGTTTTGTCACATTCTATAAACAAGTGCACAATCAAATCCTCTTTTCCACAAAAGAGCATTTGGTTTCAATTTGGATGCCTCTCCTGATTAGATTATGTCTGGTAGGATGGGCATCCAAAACACATCAAATTTATTTAACTTTTAACTACACACATAATGCATGTTAATTTTAAATTAGTCTATAATAATTAATTTATAAAAAGTTATTATCGAATTGATTATATAACAAAAATAATAGTATATATTAAAAAAATTAAAATAATTAAAGCAAAAAATAATGTCAAAATTTCTTAAGTACTTTGGCCTAATAATCAATGGCCAAGCTGCCAATGAAAGCTAATTCATATAGACATCATCAAGAGTCAAGTGAAAATTCAATTAGACCCATCTTAACAATGCAAGGACTAGACCCAAGAATCAACCTAGATGGCCATTCTAATCTGGCTTGGGAGATCCTAAGTGACTAGCCTAAACTCAAGACCCAGTGGGTCACCTATGTTACTACTAAAATAGTATGAAAAATTAAGATTTAAAAGCAATATAAACAAATATAAAATAAAACTAATGAAAAAAATTATAAATGCAAATAGTATTCAATATTTAAAATATTTTTTATGTGAATCAAAATAAATTATCTATTTAGTGTTCTTTATACATTGCTAATAACAACACCCAAAAAAAAAAAAAAAGAAGATGTATTTCAAAAATTTATCTAATTTACTTTATATAGAATTCTTCAAAAAAAAAATAATTACATTCTTTAGCAATGTGGAACTATTTTTTTTAATATTTTTCTAAAGCTTCTATAGTGTAATATAATCCCATATCACTAATATTATAAAAATAATTAGATGTTCTTATGTATAAAAAAATTCATATCTTTAAAAATTCTCGTGTAAATAGGTTAAAAACTATGCGATAATGTTTTTAAGTTTAATTTTTATTTGAGTTTATTATGTTTTTAAATTTTGTTATATATTAAAAAAATTGTTCATGGTCTAGTTCGCCAAAACTTGCGCATGAATCAATGGTCCACGGTTTTAAAACTGATCCATTCCGGCCTAGACCTGGACAGCGTCAGTTCCAAAAATCTCGAATCCAGAGCGAATGAATTTAATGAGAGTTATATTTTTAAACTTTTAAAAAGCCTTAAAAGACTCGAATAGAAAAATTAAAATAAAATAAATAGATTGAAATTTAAATAGAGAAACAAGCAAATGGTAAGGATTAAAAGTATACATTTCATTGCAAAAAAAAAAAAAAAAAAAGGGTGCACATTTCGTTACAGTGCAATACTTTTGAAAATGCTTAATCTTCCTCAATCCAACCCTTTCTGGTTATTTACACATTTCTCATTTCCAAAAACTACATAATTGTATGGTTTCAATCCCATTCTTTTATTTTATTCCTTCTACGGGATTAATTTTACTCTCTACTTTTAAACCAGAAGATAAATTTACATGAATAGCTTATTTATATATATACATAAGTATATATTTTATGTACGCATTACAGACGTATTAACCGTAAGAATAAATATGTGATACGATTAATATATAAATAGAGGTTAAACATTACATTATGTGATGTATAAAAGGAAAAAAAAAAAAGGAAAAAAAGAAGAAAAGCCATGTACATTTACACCTAAATCAAATTAAAAAATAATTAGTGCAATGGATGGTGCACATAGAAGATGTAAATTCGTTTATAGTGCAATAAACAAGATACTTATAACTAGGGGTGTTCACCGTTTGATTAACTGGTCCTGACCCTATTTTTTGAACCTAATGTAGCGTGAAAGCATTAAACAAAAATCAACTCACTGGATGAATTCTAAAACACACAATTGCAAAGACTTGCAATTTCCAAAAGAAAACTTTCTTCAATTACAGTTTAAAAGTATATCAAATGTTCTGATTACAAAAGACAAGCTAAACGCCTATTTATATTATTATATGAGGAATTCTAAAAGACAAGATCCTAAAAAGGCAATTAATGAATACAATAAAGACAAATAATAAATACAAATAATTTATGTAATCTGAGTTGCCTGGTAATAAAAGTTGGCGACCTCAAAAGTTGAAACCGATAGCAATAAAGATTGGCTCCAACATTGGTGGCGTTTCTTTCAAAACCGGTGGTGTAATTGGTCAAGGCCGGCAGCATAGTTGCTTGTCAGCTGCATCATTCTCTCCCACATGAGGAAAAAAAAACTCTTCCTCAAGTTTATGGTTGAATATGGATATATAGTTTTTTTTCAACCTTGGGAAAATGAAAATACACTAGGAATTATAAGTATCATCCAGGATCAAATGTGAACCTGCTGAAGTGAATCATAACTCCACTCAATTGGTCTAGCATATCCTCCAGTCTGGGAATTGGGACATATACTCAATATTGGTTTTGTCAATGGTCCTACTGTCCACGTAAACCAACCAACCCTCTTCATTATTTGGAGTTAACAATGTTGGTACAACACTTGGACTCATGTCCTCTTTAATGAGACCTTTATGGATCAGCTTTTATATCTCTTCTATAAAACTTCAGTCTCATTGGGACTCATCCTGTAGTATGGTAAGTTTGGTAGATCGCTTCAGGCACCAAATCAATCCAGTGTTGAATGTCCCTCATAGATGGTAGTCCCTCTGGTAAGTCTTTACGCATCACATCCCTGAACTCTTCTAATTGCCCCTGATACTGTTTAGCACCCATTCAGTCTTTTTTTCCTTTTGACTTTACCATCTCCTTCCCTTTTGGCTCAACAACACTTGTTTTACTTGTCTTCTCCTCTCATACTGGTGTCTCCATAGGTTTACTTTGAACGACTTCATGAGTGATAATTTTATGTAGTACATCGAGAACAAATCCCTTTATATAAGGTTCAGTAGAAATAATTAGTGGATGCTCATGCATTGATTTCTTTTCCTAATGACATCTTTGGTTCTGTTGAAATAAGATTTTCTCATAACCAAGAGAAAGAAATTCACCCACTATTAATAGCTTCATCTTAAACCATGTTCTAGTAGGTGTTTTTCCTTCACAACTTAATTTTTTCTGCAATCTCTCCCACGATGTAGATGCATAGCCTTTCAATCTACAAGTCACCAATTTCACCTTTTTCTCTTTAAGAATCTTTATATGTTCAAAGACCTGCTCAATCTCAAAAATTCAATCAATAAAATTCTCAACCCCTAAATCTTCTCTAAAATATGGAATATCTATCTCTTGTTTGAAATCATTCCTTCCATATTCATTCTTACATACATAATAATCATCAAAATTTCCTCTTCCATATGTATGTAACGTGCAATTCGTAGCAGATAATAGGATCACCGCGTGCATACTCTACCCTTAGTCGTCTCCCATAACCATTCCTGTTCTTGTCAGCATCAGATCGATCGATCAGATCATCAAAACGTTGTTCCATATGCTAGAATCTCTGACCTATGCTATCTAACACAACCTTAGGAACCAATGGTTCAGTTCCTTAGACTCCCGCATCCTGATCATCGTCAAGAACAAGGCTGTCATCAACACTATCATTGTTTACCATCTTTGCAGGAACTCATCTTGCTCTGACACCAATCTGACGCAGCGTGAAAGCATTAAACATAAATCAACTTACCGGATGATTTCTAAAACACACAATTGCAAAGACTTGCAATTTCCAAGAGAAAAACTTTCTTCAATTAGGGTTTAAAAGTATATCAAATGTTCTGATTATAAAAGACAAGTCTAAAGGCCTATTTATATTATTACCTGAATACAATAAAGACAAATAATAAATACAAATAAATTATGTAACCTAAGTTGACTGGTAATAAAAGCTGGTGGCCTATAATTAATATTGGTGGTCTCAAAACCGGTGGTGTTTCTTTCAAAACCGGTGGTGTAAGTGGTCAAGGCTAGTAGCATAGTTGCTTATAAGCTGCATCAGAACCTAACTATAATGATCGATTTTTTAATATCTCGATTCTTAATCGGTCTATTATAAATAGTTAATTGCCTTAACAGTTAACCATTTTTTTCAATTATTTTTTTTTTGTTTTCGGTTTTTAACCATTTAACGTGATGGTTTCAACAAATCAAAATGATAGTTACAACAAACTTTATTTTTAGCTTTTATCATAGTTTTTTCTTTAAATTATTACGTATATTGCAAGAGCTTAAATAAAAGGAAAATCAAATTAGAAAAAGCAAAAAAAAAAAAAAAAACAAGCCTTTGGATGTATCATCATCAATAAAATCAAACCAAATCAGTTATCACATTAACTCCTATCAAAATAAGATAAAATATAGTACTTTAATAAAATCTAAGGAACATCAACATATATAAATCATATACATATATATACATATTTAAAAAATAATTATATGTATATGTAAATTATATATAATATATTTATAGATATTGAAATGGTTAACCGTTAACTATCGATTTTTTGTGACTATAAATTAAAACCAAAACCAAACTTTGGAAAAAAAAATAAAAACTATAATTCTAAACCGAAACCAATGGACTGATTAACTATATTTTAATATTAGTTTTCTGGTTTCAGTTTTATATTTTGGTTCCTCGGTTTTTTTGCACACCTCTACTTATAACAGAATAACACATGAGCCAATACCATTTTTCCTATTCATCTCATGTTATAATTAAAATTTATACTTAAGCTATAACACTTAAGAAATTTTATGCTATATTTATAGATAAAATATATGTTTTTCTTAATTTATTTATAGTTAAGATGAATTCAATAAAGAGATTGCATATATTTCTTGTACAAGGATATTAGCACCAACAGAGAATTTCAAACTAACATCTTTATAAAAATACAATTTAGTTTGTAATTAATAAAGAATCTGATAAATTACATGGGAATGTATCAACGTTTGAGGGTAAATATCAATGTTTGGAGTGGTTAAAAAGAGGTATTCACTTTTTGTGATCTGAGTCAAATAAGATATCATTAACGAACAATCATTGACACCGTTAATGGCATTCCATTACATGATAAATGTCAAAATTAGATTTGTATATATTATTGAAATTTAGAATATCCATATTCTAACCTGGTTAGAGGGGAAAAAAAGGAAGAAAAATGCAAGAAATAACTCACGTGCATCATCTTCTTCATCAAGCCATAGTGGCCATGAACGAAGAGCACAAGCTCTTCACCAAACCACTTCATTTTCCTTTTGCCCCTTTGATTTCCAACCTTTAAGGTGAGAATAATCAAACTATTCTTTAATTTAAGTGATTTAAAGATAGATTTTAGATCAAATTTAAAACTAAAATTTGATTTTTTGACAATTCCACTTCTTGAATGCATTCAAGATTAAATTTTTCTTAGCATCTTCTTTTTCTAGTTCGACGTTCTTCAACCTTTTTTTCTTTTGTTCACTCCCATCTTTTCAGACTTAGATTTTGAGCTTTGTTCCTCCCACCTCTCTCTCTTTTTCTCTCTCTACAGCCCCCTCACTCTCTCTCTTTCTAAACCTAGCTATCAAACCTACTTCAACAACACATTAAGCGACAACTCATCACTACCAACTTCAAATTTGCCCACCACCACAACTTCCTTCACCACACATAGAAACACCATACATCCCGTCCCCATCCCCAAACACATAAGCAAAATTGCCAACCACTTCTAAAATGACCAAATTATAATGTGAAATGTCATGGGTCATGCAAAGCAAACAAAAGATAGCTTTTTTTCTCTCTCTCTCTATCTCTCCTTTTTCCCTCTCTACATGGGTTAGAATTCGGATCTTTTGCATTTAAACAAAATATAAAAATTCTTTTTTATTTTGATACGTGTCACGTGATGGAATGCCTTTAATAGCATCATTGATGGTTCGTTGGTGACACCTTATTTGACTCACGTTACCAAACGATAATACTTTTTTTTAATGAATCCAAATGTTGATACCTAAAATAAACTTATCCCGCAATATTGATACATTTTCGTGTAATTTACAACCATTTGAAATCATGCTGTCGTTTGAAATCCAATTTAAGATATATACATATTTAGAAAAATATCTAACAATTAATATAATAATAAAGTAAGTTCATAATTATTTTGAATATGTTATAATTACTGTCATCATACGGTAGTCTTCATACGTCTTCTTGCATTTATATATGAAACACTATGTTACTCAAGTGTGCAACCCTTAGAGATGTCCAGGGTTTATGTCAATTTATATTACTTTTGCAGTTCTCTCACTAAGAAGTAAGAATATATCTTTTAGATGCATATTTGAATGGACAAAAAATGTAAGTAATAAAAAATTCAAAACTATAAACAGTCAAAATTTCTTACAAAACATACTAATAGTAAAAAGATATAAATGATGCTGGCTGAACATATTACAAAGCAACAAAGGCTCGGAAGTATCATCCGTGATCTAATAAATATGAAGCTAGGTAATAGTTAGCGGATATTAAAAATAAAAGCCTATAATATTATTGTTTAGGATAAGTGAATTTAAAATATAAATATTTTGAATGATTAGGAAAAAATTTAATGTTTTAAAAAATAAGTTAAACAATATTTATTGAAAAATTTGAGAAGAATTAATAAAAATTATCTAGACGTTGATATTTAAAATAAACTTTATCATACATCCCACAAAATAAACCTCCGCCTCTTGGATCAAAAGAGAACTATCATAGGTATATCACGCTATAATAAAGAAATCATTAATGCAAAGGCAAACTTAATGTTTCCTTTTTTTTTTTTTACCATGAAGAAAAATCCCATAAAATTTTTCATTTTGATTAATTAATGTGACAATTCACTAATCAATTAATTAAAATTAACTAACATTTTATTTTGGGAAGACATACAGGTGCTTGTACAAAAACTGTCCAATTCTTTCTTTAATGGTAACTGTGGTATGGATAAAAGCTGTAATATTTTAAATGATCTAGTCTATAATTTACTTACTTAATTGCTTGTCATTTATTAAGCATCAGCCACGAAGATGCAATAATGTCCACTAGTGAATTTATAATTATTTATTTGAGTTCAACACGCAACTGTAATATACATATATTTGCAACGACTCTTAATCCAGAAACTATACATAGATATATATATATATATATATATTGCATTTAAATAATTGAGTATATATAATATTCTGATTGAGGTAAGAACTGGAAAAGGTTGGTATGTTCAAGAAATTTCCTAAGCTGTCGTCTCATCCCATACGCGTCAGGGAAGCCGCGTGAAGACATTATAATTGTAAAATACTGTCAAACGTCCATTACTCTAATCAATTATGAATATGTCCATTTGTACAGACCTTGTTACAGGAAAATATAATTTACAAGGTACTTAAAATAAGTTATAACCTAGCCGTGTTTTTGTCATGAGCTGTCGTTTCGTGTTTCCTTGTCGTTTCCCAGTCACTTTCGGTTTCAATGTTGTTTTGCTTCATCTTTAGAAGACTTAAAGTAGCTGTGATTGGATGGACAAACTTGCCATCTAAATGCAATTTGCTATTTGTTTTTACTTTCGTATTAAGTAAACGTACAACAATTACCAATCAAAGTACACTCAACAATGATTAAATTAATAAAGAAGAAAAAGAAAATACAAACATGGAATCATAAAGTGAGCATTTTATGGGGAGATGTGCAAAATAAGTAAACAGTTGAATAAATAAATAGAATATGTGGATAATATCACAAATAATACTTAAATTTTAGTAAAATATACAATTTGACATCTGGACATTAAAATTGATCAATTTAGTACTACTCTTTAAAATTGATTTATTTAATACTTAAAAAACTTTAAAATTAATGAATTTAATACATGAAAGAACTTGATGGAAGTACTGTTGACATATATGCAAAGTTCTTTAATGTGTTAAATTGATCAATTTTAAAGTTTAAGTATTCTATTATATATTTTATCAAAATTCATGCACCATTTTTAATATTAACCATAAATTATATATATGTTAAAGATTTAGTAATAGCATATATCTTAATACTACAAATGTTGCCTAAGGAGTAAAAGATTGGTAGATTAGGGAAACTTAACCCTCCATTAAATGTGTGTTATGTAAAAGAATAGTCTACAACAATTCCATAATAAATACACCACCAGCTATCTATTCACCATGATTAATAAAGGATGGTGTTGAATTGTCAAAAAAGAAAAAAAAAATCAACTTTTATGGTTTTATACACTATAAATTTATATAGGGATGTGGAAACCAGAAAAGAGTACATTCCATTAATGATTATAATCTATGGCATATATATGTATGATTTTAATTGGTGCATGAGTAAGATGAAAATATTGCCAAATGTTGTGATGGCATATATATGTATGATTATAACCTAGAAGTAAGTGATGTCATTACATCAACCTCACATACACCAACAAACCTCTCTTTTCTAGCTCTTGAAGATGTTCATTGATAATGGTTATTACTCATATCCTCAAATAATTGGAGACACTCATCATAAGACTTGTTGTTTAGACTTCCCTCTGCTGTTGTATCAATCAGCTACCTGGTACCACAATTCAATCCATTATAGAATGTTTGGACTTGAGGCCATTTAGGTAGACCCTGATGTGGGCATTTCTCTAGTAATTCCTTCCATCGCTCATAAGCTTCATAGAGAGTTTTAAAGTCCAACTAATAGAAAGAAGCTATGTTAGCTCTTAGTTTAGCAGTCCTAGATAGGGGAAAGTACTTCCTCATGAATTATTCAGCTATTTGCTGTCAAGTGGTAATGAATTGCCTGGACAAGCTATTTAGTCACTTTTTAGCATTACCCCTCAATGAAAATGAAAATAGTCTAATACGAATGGCATCATTGGAAGCTTAATTAATCTTAAAGGTATCACAAATCTCTAAGAATTGTTGAAGGTAAGTGTTAGGGTCCTCATCTTGTAGTCCATTGAATTGAACATATTAATGTACCATTTGTATGATATTGGGCATAATTTCACAGTTATTGGCAGCAACTCTAGGCCTTGCTATGCTAGTATTAGCTATATCTAGTGTAGATCTGCAAAAATCTAGCATGGTCCTAGGAGGAATCATTATAACTAGGTTATTATTTTCACTCAGATTTCCTTTGTCAACCTCTTAGACACCACTCCCAAATTAATCTGATCATTCCTATGAGCCATCTCCTTTTCAATAAAAATTCTCCCTTCTTCCCTAGCTGCCCATATGGACAATCTTCCTATGCGCTCGGGTTCTAGATTAAAAGAAATAAATCTGATGAGCGACTCCCAGTCATAATCCTATGCAATTTTATTGTAAGCAAAAAATTAGTCTACAACATATAAAACAACTTACATTACAACAAACAAAACTATATACTAAATTATAGAACTATTTACAAATAATAGCAACTTATACTACAAAAGTATTATTTGAAAACAAAACTTAAGCTATATATAAACAAAACTATTTTTCCATTACTAACATTTTACATCTATCTGAAAACATACAACAAAATGCATGTTTACAAACATTTACATTTACTTACACATATTCACAAACACCTACAAGGCTATTAAAAAAATAGAACTAGCACCAAAATATTTACATGATATACGGTACAAATATTCACACTATTTGCACTAAACAAAACAAAATATAGGGTTAGATATGTTTACGAGACAAACATAAGAAATATTTACAAATATTTACAAAACAAGATTAAAAAAAAGTATTTAAAAAAGATAAAACTATTTATAGGTGTTAGTTATATATAGCTATTTACAAAACAAGGAAAAGCAATTAACTATTCATATTATTCACAAAATTAAGGACTAGAATAATAGACTTAAAGCTTTCAAATAGTGCTACAGTGAGCTCCATAAAATGAATTCAATGGCAATCCCTAGGAACGATGCCATAAAAACTTGATTTATTTGGTTAGTCCATGTGAACCAGAATTTCTTTTTTTTTTTAACTTATAAAAATGTTAATATGTTTTGTTCAACTTCGATCACAACCACCAATTTAGGCAAGCAAACCTACCAAAATAACATAAAAAATATTATGCCATATTCTTTGAGTATCGTTAGCATCTACTGTATTCACTTCTAATCTATTATCTAACCAACTAAAAATTTTGCAAAGCATAATAAACAAATATTTACAAACAAAGTTAATATTAATACTACTTATGTACATATTATTAAGGAAAATTTTCAAAAGACGAGTTTGTGATGCAAGAATAGATTTGGGTTTTACTTCACTAAGTCCTTATCATGTCTTATCTTAAACAAACTCATTGAGTTCTTTCCCAGGTATACTTATACTATTAGATTTGATAATGTATGTTAATGCCTCTCTCGAGTGTCAAGAACTTCTGAACCTAAGTTAGGCCACTGAAATCTTTTCTCAAGTTATCAGCAACCCAGATTTGCATTAAGTCCAAGAATCCTTTGTTTATAAATCCATTTGAGGAATTTAAAATTAAGTGACAAAAAGTTTCACCACTTCTATCTCTAGGTAGTTATAAGCAATTTCATTAATAGCCTAAATCTCTTCAAAAGAATGATTTCTCAATCTATTCAGTTAAAATCAAACATGGATCTACATGGTGCACACACATAAACCCATTGTAAATCCCCGAAATTTTTGGATTCGAATTATAGTTTAAAACCAAAACGAAAGTCAACCGGATTTCCAGAGTCAACCAAACCCTAGTTTACCGTAACCGCTTAAGTCCGGCATTGCCGTTTTCTCAAGCCCTAGAAAACGAAGTTGGAAAAATTAGCTATAATAGTTCGTAATAGTATAGGTTTTATAAAAATATCTGTTTTTCAAAATTCGAGTGTCCTTTGAACCCGATCGGACATAGTTCTTGAAAAATGTGTCCGGAAGCCCGGAATAGGAAAAATATTCCGAATATACCGTTAGACTCGTAAAAATATAAGATTTCCAAAAATCAATTTCATAATTTTTCGATAGCTAAAAATATCAGATATCGCTTTTATACGCGTATTTTCTTACTACCGGTATTAAATTGTCATGTCTACTTTTACATTACACTATTTTCTACTATTCTACATATTCATCTATCTCTACTTTTTCTTACAACCTACTCTTACAAACATACACCTATCTCTTACACTTTTTCATTTCCAATACAATTTCACATCTCTCATTTCTTACTTTTAATTAACAAAATAACAAAAAAAAAATTTTCTCTCCCCCATACACCTAAATAGCGCCGGCCACCCCCATTCATGCATCCATTTTTTTGTTTTCATTTATTTAATTAACACAAATTATCTCCCACATTTTCCTATAAATACCCCTTCATACCTTCACTTCTTTCACACCTCTTCTTCTCTAAAGTTACTCTACAAAAATTTCTCTCCAATTTCTCTCAAGAATTCTTTCAAGAAGTCTCCTTAGTTTAGCTTCCTTTAGGTAAGAAATTTCTCAAGAATTCTCCATGTTCATCTACTTAGTATGAGCTTAGTGTGTGTTTTCTAAAACCATGAAGGTTAAGAAAGCAACATTAGGTTCATGCTTTGTTTTTGTTCATAAACATAATTCCTCTATGTTCATTTATGTTTCTTACTATCTAATATATCTATATAACTATATATATTATTTAGAGCATATAAGCTCATTGTCTTACAATTTATTTATCTTTCATGCAATTTATTTACTTCATTGCAATATATTTAATTTCAAGTTGATTTTAAGACTAGTCATTCCAGTCTTAGACTTTTCCTCATCAAGTCAAAACAATTCTTTTCCTTTTTCGGAACTAGTCTTTTCTTAGTTCCGGGATACCTTGATGAAGCTAAGGTCCTAATACTTGATTTACTTTATTACTTAAGCTTTCAAGTTATTATGTTCCTTTATATTTCTATAGTTATGACTCATATTCATGCATGAACATAATGTTTTTGTCTCAAAAAAAATAGAGGAGGAAGTGTCTTTCTAAAACTAAAGGTTCTTATTAAATAAGAATAGGAGATAGATTTCCTAAAAAAACTCATGAACATGCTTGGAAATGATTTTTCTTACATAAACAAAAGGTTTTATGAAAACTTATCTTTCATCAAGAAATATTCTTTTGGAATCATTACAAGAAACAAAAATTATCATTTTATTACTTTTTGAATCCAAGTTTTGAAAATAAAACCACACCTTAAAATTTAAAGAAAGATTAAATTTAGAAAAAGAATATTCATCTCAATAAACTCAAGATCTTTCAAAAGTAAAATAAATATTCAATAGAATCTCAAGTTCAAAGTCTTTTAAAACCTTACTTTTTATAAGTTGAGACAACTTCATTTACTTCATACATTTGTTATGAGTCATTACAAATATATATATACCTTTCAAAAGTTTACAAAATAATTGAAATATTTATCTTTTCAAATGAGCTTTGTTTACAAGAAGGAAAACAAGTGTTTGCAAATTCGTGGCAAATCTGGTCGCTACCTTTTCGGAACCCAAACGACTTAGTTTTATGGAAATAAGCTTAGAAATGCGTAGATCTTTTCGAGTAGGTAGAAAACGATATATTATACGCGAAATTCCGAGTTAAAATGAGCAAGTTATGGCCATTTTAAGTTGGAATTTCCCCTTATACGATTTTACCACGATTTTAAGGAAAGTTTAGAATCTTCAAGAATAGAATTTCATGAAATACTCATTTTGGGTATTCTTCTTGATTAGATAATCACGAGGAAGATTGTTCGTATCCCGAGGATTACTACGATTAAGTGGAAATTCCGAACGACTCATCCATTTCAAGAAAGGTGTCGTCATGGCCGAGTGAGTTTACTTCCCGTTAATTTTCTCATACTCTCGATGTGCTTGTAAAATTAGTTGCACTAGAATTTAGGCAAAATCAAAAGGAAGTGTATGATAATATGTTGAAGGAATACTAAGTATATCGAGACTCGATTTGTTTATAATAAAGTTGTATGTGCATTAATATCTGGAAGTGTTTGAATTTGGTTGATCACTTGAAAGAAGTTAAATGTAACTACTAGACTTTAATTAAAGAAATTATTCATGCACTTCATATGTTGAGTCACATTGCATTCACTACTATACAATTGGTGGGACAAGTGTATAATAGTGGTGGTAGACATAACCGGTATATCATGTAAGTGGCGAGTAGGAGCCAGTAAGAACTACTTAAATTGGTGGCTAGTAGGAGCCTGTAATAACTACAAGTTTTTGATGGCGTATAGGAGCCGGTAAGATCTATAAAAGTGTTTTTAAAAGTTGTGGCTGTAATTGGCCTGAATACCCAACCCCGAATGAAGGGCGTAATTCATTCAACATATGATTCCCGGAAAGTCATATGTCTTGTATGCTCACGTGGTTGTTGCATCATATGTTTGAATAATAAACTTGGTTGATAATTTCCTTGAGTATGAATTTTGGGATTTACTCACTAAGCCCATAAGCTTACACCCCTATAGGTATTTGTATTCTCAGGACACCTAATTTTTGTGCCCGAGGTCTCCCCGTACTGTGTAAGTTTATATATTGAAGCTTTTGGAGGAAATCTGCTCGAAGACTTAGATTAGAATTCCTTTGAAATCTTTAATGTAGTATTTTGGATGTTATAAAGTTTATCACGATCCATGGGATTAGCGGGGGTATGCCCCTAAGAAATTATGTAACAGACCTTTGTTTATTAATGATATGATATATTTTATTCCTGGATTCTTGTATGTTCATCTTTACTTGCGTAAACTATGCTTCCCAAAAGCGTCTCCTATTACAGTGCTTGACGCCTTACATATAATACTAAGGCTTTCGCATAACTAAGGTAGCCATCCTTAAGCCTTGATATTATATGTGGCGGGCTGCCACGTTTAGGGTACCCCTCGAGGCGTGGCACCCATGAAAATGAAGCTCATGCTACTAATTACAAGTACCCAGACAATATTCAATTCAAACATAATTGAAATCATATGAATCAGGTCTTGGATTCACAAACTCTAAGTTAAAACAATAATTTCTTCTTAGGTTTCAACATAAACCATGAATTCAAGAGAAATAATGTAAAATGAAGATAAGTATCACCTATTGAAGCACAGATTCGTGCAATGCAAACTTCAATTAAGCTAAAATCTACCAAAGAACTTGAATCTCTAGCAAAAATAGGGTTTCTCTTACTAAAAATTCTCACACTTATTTAATGTTAGTATATAGTTACTAGATGGTAAACATACCTATTCCCACGTCCTATACATTTATTATATGCGTTAGACATGAAAATCATGAAAATGTTATTCTTTGACGTAGCAGATTCGCTATAACAAACTTCAATAGAAATCATGTGCACGTAACAGGGGTTGATTCGTGGATTGGCCGCGGTAGGCATTATATAAAATCTTCTTTAAATTGCAGCATCCCTCAACTTGGACCGTAGTTATGAATCGTGAATAAGACTTAAAGCACAGTTGAAGCTATGTCTAATTTTTCATCTCCCTCGTTTTGATTCATAGGGCTCGATTTGTAAACCCCTTAAAGTTTTACGATCGATTAAGCTCAAACCCTAATTAGAAGGTCAACCGAAAACCTTAAAGTCAACAAAACTCTAGTTAGACGTAATAGTTTAAGTTTGGCAATCCCGTGTTCGTAACCTAAAGTGAGTAAGTAATAGATTAGTATGTAGAATAGTTCATAATAACATAAGACAGCTTAAAAATATTAGATTAGTCAAATCGTGATTCGTTTTGAACCCAATCGGATACAGTTTTCGAAAAACATATCCTAGGGCTCGAAATAGTAAAAATATTTTGGATATACCGTTGACTCATAAAAATATAGGGTTTTTAAAAATATCAATTTTATAATTTTTCAGTAACTAAAAATATAAGATATTGCATTTATACATGTATTTTCTTACTACTAGTACTTTATTGTCACATCTACTTTACATTATACTATTCATTACTATTCTACACTATTTATCTATCTCTACTTTTTCTACCACCTACTCTTACACTCTACATACCTATTTTCCTTACTTTTTACGTTTCCAATAACTTTATATCACATCTACCTTACATATTATTACTTTTAATACACAAAATTACAAAAAAAAAATAATCAATCTCTCCCTCTCTATATCCCTCATGGCCGGTGCCCCCATCCTTTTTATTTTTTTCAATTTTTCTTTAATTAAATCCCTTAAAATCTCTTCTCATTTTCCTATAAATACCCCCATCCTCTTTAATTTTTTTCACACTTCATCTACCCACAAATTCCCTACCCAAACTATCCAAAATTCTCCTCTCAAAACTCTCTCCAAATACTCTCTCAAATTCCTTTCTACATACTCCCAAAATCCTCTCAAACACCACCACTTTTCTTGACCATCAAATATCTTTTAGGTAATAAACCTTCTTTATATTACTTTTATCATGTCATATAACTTTATATGACTATGATATGAGTTTCCTAAACTTATTGTTATGGAAGCTATACTATGTTCATGTATTGTATTTGTTCATGAATATCCATTTCTATATTTTTATTGTTGCTATTATGTTTTGCTCATATTATTGTTGTTATATGCTAACTTTTTAATTATATCTAATTAAATATATTTATGTATCTATATATATATATATATATATTCTTTAGAGCATATAAGCTCACTTGTTATTTATTTATTTTCATACAATGCAATTTATTTACTTTCATTGCAATTTATTTACTTTTATCCTATTTTAAGACTAGTCTTTCTAGTCTTAGACTTATCCTTATCAAGTCAAAACAATTTTCTTTTCTTTTTGGGATTAATCCATTTCTTAGTCCAAGAGCCTTGATTCAAAGCTAAAACTCTCAATACTTGATTTATATTATTTCCCTATAATTTTGCTCATTATTATTCTCATATTCATTCAAATAAAGGTTGTTATCTAAACAGCAAAGTTTAAATGATACTTTTTACAAAAGAGATTTTTGTCACCAAAGGAGAAGTTCTAAAAGGGATTAGAGTTTCTAAATTAATAAAAGAAATCCATTTTTCTCAAAGCCTTAGGAATAACTCATTATAATCTTGGAAATACTATTATTTTGAAAGGTTTTTCTAAAACCATAACTTTAGTAGTAATAGGTTGTTTTCTAACAATAAGAAAGATGATTCTTTGTTACAAAAATGTTTTCTTTAAAAACATAATATAAAGGAAATCCCATGAAAAAGAAATATAAGTTTTCAAACTAAGATCAAAATAATAGTCAAAAGAAATACATATGAAGCTAATAAGATAAGTGACACTAATGTTAAAAGTTTTAAAAAGGAAGAATAAAGAAATTTGTTTTTATGGAAAAGTCAACAAGGAAAATATTGAGATAAACATAAAATACTATTTGAAAACAAAAGAATCAAATGTTTCATTTTTAAAGAATTTACAAAAAGGATTTCTTATAAATTGTGATTTTTCCAAACTTCTAACTAACATTGTTTACTAAAGAATTTTGGTTGGACTACAAATACTTGAGCATGAATAAAATATGAGCTATAAATCTATAAAAAGGAATTTCTCAACTATATAGATAACTAAGTATTTATCAAAGCAATTTTTGGGTGATTTGATGATTGAAACAAACGCTTTTAGGATGGGAAATTTCGTGGTGAATTTGATCGCTACTATTCTGGAGCTCAAATGACCTAGTTTGATTAAAATAGTTTTAGAAATAGATAGATCTTTTTGAATAGATAGAAAACAATATATTATATGCACAATTCCGAGTTAAAATGACAAAATTATGGCCATTTTAAGTTAGAATTGCCTTCTACACGAATTTTGACATTCTTGTGACATAGCTTTATCAAATTTCAATAGAGTTATCAAGAAATACTCATTATGCGTATTTTTTCTTGACTAGCTGATTATGAGAAAGAGTATTCATGTCCTAAGGACTATTTTAACTAAGTGATTGTTCGATTGACTCTTCTATTTAGAAGAAGTATCGCCATAGCAACGTGAGTTTATTTCCTTAACTTGTGTACTTGATTGCGCTTGTAATATAGATGCATTAGAATTAAGGAAAGACAAAATGTTATGTATGTAAAGTTGTATGAAAGAACAGTAAGAATATCGAGGTGGGAATTGATTGTAAATGATTGCTTGTCTTAGTATAGAACTTGATATGTCTGAAATTCTATGATCACCTTTAAATTGACAATAATGATGATATAATATCTTAAATAAATTGATTCATGCATACCACGAAGTGAGTCACATTGCATGGGGTTATTATTCTTAGGTGAAAGGATAGTAACATAGTCGAAAGCAACGCTTTGCGGCAATGATCGAAAGCAAATGCTTGGCGACATGGAATTAAACAATGATTGGTGGTAATTCGAAAGCATGGCTAAAAAAAATAGAATTTGTAAACCTCGGTTTTCCTTGTAACCAAGTAGACTTTGGGAACCGAAAACCAAAACCCTAAACCGGATTAGCTTAAGCTTGGGAGAGAAACCTAAGTACATTGGATCCGGCTTTCCTTCGATTTTAAACTAAGGAACTTTTGTAAAACTATTTAATCTGGAATATTATTCTAAAGTATATTTCAAACCATAAAAAGATCTTATTTCGAAAAATTTTCTATTCCGGGCCTTCCCGAGATTCATTACGGAAAAGTGGGCCCCGGAACTCGAAATTCGAAAAATATTCTAGAATACTCTTTGGAACCAAAATTTAATAAGGATTTCAAAAATATAAATTTTAATTTTTCGGTTTATGAAAAATACAGATATAGCCCTTTTTCTCGTATTTTTTTTACTACCGGTAAATTCATTGTCTTGATTACTATTCACTACTATTCACAAGTACAACCTACTATACTCACAAACCACACCCTACTCTTACATCCTTACAAAACACTCAATTATATTTTCTTTTCCAAGATAATTTGTCTCTTAAGAAATTATTACATTTTAAGACTTATTATTACACAAATTAAATAAAACAAAACAAATTAAAACTCTCCCTCTCTCTCCCCTTGCAATCGGCGCACCCCACAACCCCCCCCTCCCCCCCCCCCCCCCCAACCCATCATTTGTGTAATTTTTATTCAATTTATTTAAACCATTAACCCTAAATTACTCCTCTATATATACCCTTTTGTACTCTCTCTCCTCATTTTTACTCTTTCACTCTTTTCACTCAAGTAAAACTCTCTCAAGAGCTCCCTCTCTCCTTGTGTGTGCGTGACCCTCCTATACATACTCACACTCACACAAATTTATTATTTTCTTCTTCATTCTCCTCTTGTTCCAAGCTTTAGGTGATAGATCTTTACCGTTTCTACCATTAAACTTTGTAATGGCAAGACCATCATGAGTATTTATATCTTTAAGTCCCATGAGCTCTGCTAGGGACAAGAAAATACTACTACATGAATATCAAGCCATCACAAGAGTGTAGATCTTGTATTGAATGTGTTTTTCATATGATGATCTTCATGTTCATGCATTTAGTAGTAGAGTAAAGTAAAGATCTTGCACAAAAATCTATTTCATGTTTTCAAAACTCCATTTCATGCATCTTAAGTGGTAGATCTAGCATTTAAATGCTCATGATCTACTTAACATTCATGATCTCATGGATATTTTGTGTTTTGGTGCATTAATGATCTAAAGACCTTTGTCTTGTGTATATAAATATTATTAGTGTTTGTGGATCTTTAAGTAGATGAGACAAGAAACTCAAAAAGAAATTTATTTATTTGAAATGATCAAATGTAAATTCGGATGTTTCAAGACCATGCCTTAAAAACCCTTTTATCAACTCTAAAACTTGTGTTTTATATGAAAAATGAGGAGTATAGGTAATAGATATCACCACGTGACTATTTTTATAAGTTGAGATGTGATTTGCTAAGAAAAATATGTAAAACAAGGAGTAGAAATAATGTAGGGAATGTTTGAGTTACTTGTCATTATAAGAAATTCGTAATTAAGGAGTAATGGCATAAAAACACTTATTTTTCAAAATCAAAATAGAAATTTTATTTAATAAATGAAGCCTTAGGGTAAAGGAATAGTTGAGCCCTAAATTTCTAGATGAAAACATAGATTTTCTTGAAGAAATCAACCTAAAAATGAACTCTTACCGAATTCGGATTTTGGGGTAGTCCCTACTATAAGACATGTTTATAAAAATGAAAATGGAAATTTGTATAAGAAAATAAAGGTCTTAGGATATAGACTTTATAAAGATTAAATTTTTATAAGAACAAATGGATTTCTCTTAAGGAAAACCCCAAAACAAATAAGGATAAACAAATTTCAATAATTCAACTAAATAAGTAAAGTAACATGAGATGTTTCCCTAGAGTAAAATTTATATAACTTCCTCCAAACAAAAATCATCAAGAATATATGTGCATGAAGTTCATAACATGACATTCATGATAGGGGATCATCAACATAGCATGTAGATTTGATCTACACATTAGAAACATCATAAACATTCATGAAATCGATTTTCGGGATAGAAGTTCCCTACTGATCAGCCTCTTTCGAAATGTAAATGTTTTCAAAACTTGGTTAGGATATCTGATTTAGAAAGATCTTTCGAAGTAGATAGAAATCGATATATAATTTGCAAAATTCTGAGTTAAAATGACCAAGTTATGGCCGTTTTAAGTCGGGACTTTCGCAAATGACAAGAATTACGAAAATTCTAGTTTTGTTTAATGGTTTGGTTTAGTTAAGTGATAAAATACTCATTAGGGTATTTCTTCCTTTTTAGGTGACCCTGAGATTGACAATTCCCTTCCACCGGATTGTTACTACTAGAGGACTGGTGTTTCCATGGCTGAGTGAGTATTTCTTCCTGATTTCATTTATTGTATGTGATTGTAATGATAGTTGCATTAGATTTTAGGCAAAGATAAATGGATATGTATGGTGGGATAAATGGGAATTATGTATGTTTTTGATGATATGAGAAATTGAAAATAAGAATATCGAGGCCGGGTGATTAACTAATGGTTGTATAGATGAGTTAGGATTGATGTCAAATTATTGATTGATCACCTAAGGAATTGCATAATAGACTATTCAGAATTGATAAGTAATATGGACTCATTCATATCACAAATAAGGATGAAGCATTAGCATTGATTGGTTACCCGTGATCCAAAAACGGAGTAAAAGTTGGTTAATCGTGATCCGTAATCGAAATAATGAGTTGGTTAATCGTGATCCACAAACGAAATTATAAGTTGGTTGACCATGATCCAAAAAAGGGCATATTTTAGTAGTACCACAATATTCGTTAATCTGCTAACCTAGAATGGAGGACGAAATTCCATTCACATATGATTTCCGGCTAGTCATATGTTTGTTAATTTCATATGTTTGATGCATATCACTTGCCTGATTAATCACTTGCTTGTATGATGTGTTATGAATATAATCTTGAAAGTTTTCACTCACTAAGCTAGTGTAGCTCACGTCCCTACAGTTTCTATTTGTTGCAGCATTGTTCATCTGGCTTAAACAGAGGCACCCTACGGCTCAGGTACAGGAGCTAGGCGTTTCTTTTAGAAGTTATATTCATTTCTGATTAGACTTCCATAGGAAACCAAAAAACTCTGGATGACTGTGATAGACCTCTTAACAATATTTTTTTGCGGGGGAATGCCCCTTAGTCTTTGTAACTATTTATATGTGTTTTGATTTATATTCTAATGCTATTGAATGTCGATTTGAACTCTTTATCTCAATCGGTTCAAGTATTCTATTGTCATAAAGAGACGCCTTACATATATACAAGACTCCCGAAGGACTAAGGTAATAATTCATGGGTCTTATATAGCATATGGTGGACTGTTACGTTTATGGTACCCTATGGGGCGTGACAGACTTAATATGCTTAGCGGTAATGATCAAAAGCATAAATTAACTAAGATGACTCGGTTTGAGATTATTTATTATCACCAAACCCCGAATGGAGGGCGTAAATCTATTCAACATATAATTTCTAGAAAACTATATGCCTTGCTTGCTCACGTGTATGTTGCATTTCACTTAAACTCTTAAATAACTTGTTTGAATTTTGCTAGTCAAGTATTTACTTATGAAAATAATTCTCACTAAGCCTATTAGCTTATACCCCTATAGATATCTCTTGCAGTTTAGCTTTTTGTGGTTGAAGCTACGGGGATCTTGCAGTCAGGTATTCTCCTTTTTGATAAGAAATTTTAGATGAAGTTTATCTTCAGCTTATATGTAGACTTCATAGAAAAAATTCTTATAATAGACTCTAGCATATTTTGATGGGGGAATGCCCCTAAGGCTTGTAAGACATTATTGATGAATGAATGAATATTATGATTTCCATTTCTTAATTTGTTATTGTATCTTCTTAAGCTTCATATTTCAAATTATGGTCCTCTAAAAATTGTGAGAGCATACCTTAAACCTAATATCGAAGCTTATGGGAATGACTAAGATTGTCATACTTAAGCTTTAATATTAAGTGTAGCGGACTGTTACGTTTAGGATACCCTTTGGGGCGTGACACGATTTGACCTATTTTTGTTATTTTGCTCCAATTCTTAATCAATGGACTTTGCTTCATCCTTTTGTGCTTAATGGAACTAAAAAACAACATATGAACAATAATATCACATATTCATGGGAATTGCATACAATAATTAATCAAATTGAATGCGATTTCCTATGATTTGAATAGAGTGAAAATCACTTATCAATGGGAAATAATGCAAAAATGAAGAAAGATCTTAGAGTTCAGGAGATCAGCTAAAGCAATATTGCTAGACTTAAGCCATCCAGTGACAAACTCCTGAGTTAGAGCTGAATCAATTTTCAAGTCATTTGGAATATGGTTTCCTTGACGAGAATTCAAAGCTTCTACTAATAATTTCTTCCAATCTTGATTTAGTTCAGAAAAAGGAAATATTTAGAAGTTTTGAAAGAGCATAAAAGAGCTATTACTTGGACATTTTCTAATATTAAAGGAATTAGCCATTTATTTGTACTCATAAGATTTGATGGAGGAAGGTTTTAAGCCTGTTATGCAACCACAATGTCAATTGAATATGAATATGAAGGATGTGTTGAAGAAAGAAGTTGTAAAGATTTTAATTTAGGGCTTATATGTCCCATTTTTTATTGTTTATGGGCGAGACTGATGCAAATTGTTCCAAAGAATGGTAGTATGATGGTAGTACCTAATGAGAAGAATGAGCTAATTCTGATGTGCATCGTCATTGGTTGGAGAGTATGCATTGAGTATTGTAAACTTAATGATACCACTAGGAAAGATCATTTTCCATTACCATTCATCGACTAAGTGTTGGAAAGATTAGCTAATCATGCTTTTTATTGTTTCTTAGATAGTATGTCAGGTTATGTCCAAATCCCAGTAGCCCTAGAGGATTAACAAAAAAAACTACTTTTACATGTTCCCATGGCATATTTACTTATCAGAGGATGCCTTTTGAACTTCGCAATGCACATGCTACATTTTAGCATTGTATGATGGCTATAGTGTAGAGACTGGGTCTTAAAATAATTTCTTTTATAAATTGCTTTTCTAACTATGGTCTAACAGGCAAGAGCACTTATTGAAATAGCAAAGAAAGCAAATATAGGTCACATTCCATGGGAAACTTAGCGACTACTCTTACTTGTCGTTATTATTTAGTCTGTGAAAATAAAGGAATTCAATTAACAAATCTACCAAACACTAAAGCTAACCTATAAAGATTCACAATAGCACAGTTTCATTCTGTTACATCCTAAAAAAGGGCCTAGAAGGATCAACCTGTAGTTGTCATATGGAGTATGCATCCAAGATATGATAACTATTTTGCACATCAGAGAATTGCAAAACTTTACTTAATGTTTACTAAACAACTTTTAATTTCATAAAAAAATTTTAATAGCTAAGGAAATACAAATTTCGATAGTCCACTATAACCGCAGAGAATCAGTATCTGCTACCAAACGATAAAAGAGACTAGATCATATATGTATTACAAAATCTTGAACTATTCCTAATCTAACCAATCTATTCTAAGCTTATCACATAAAAACAAAATAAAATAACTTAATTACAAAACATATGAATTCTATTCTAAGCTAATCTTCAATCTCCAAGGTCTTCACACTCTCTTAGCTTAATCCTATCCTAAAATACACCTGTACAAAACTATAGGGGTGTAAGCTTCTCTATAGCTCAGTGAATAACAATGACCAAACCACACAACAAACAAATACCAAACATTTGTTATTAATAAACATATGTAATGCCACACTCAATCATATGATATGCACAGTTTGAATGATCAGAATCCAAACCCATGGATATTTATGCCCTCTCTAGGGGGTTGAAGGACTAACTTAAGTCATTCATGCCTAGGAGAACTATGAACTAACGGGTACTTCTCAACTTAGAGCATTCAGCTCATGGCTTTCCCAACCCATTGCATTTAGCATTCAAACTTTCCAAAACTCATAACTTTCAATTATTTCATTTTGAAACTCATTTATATAACCTTAGAATACTAAGGAGGGAGGATTTTATTTTATAACTCATTTATGCTAAAATTGAAATCTCATTTTGCATATACATATGTACTGCCAATGTAACGCCCTAACTTGATTACAACCCGACATGTGTCCTTAACATGGATGGACACGCTAAGGCTATGAAACACTAATCCACAAATAAGCAATAATATAAATCTCCAATACTACATAAAGAGTATCTGTGTCACGCCTCCAAAGGGTACCCTAAACGTGACAGTCTGCCACACTCAATATTAAAGCTTAAGTATGACAACCTTAGCCATTCCCAAAAGCTTTTATATTAAGTGTAAGGCATGCTTTCACAACTTTAGAGGACCATATATGGAATTATGAAGCTTAAGAAGATATAATAGCACATTAAGAAAAGATGATTCATAATAATCATTTCCTTATAACAATGATCTTTACAACTTAGAGATACTTCCCCGTGATTACTAATCTATTACAAGAATATTTGTACATCAATACTAATGCTACACTTCATCTAAATTTCTATTATCCAAAAGAAATTACCTGCCCGCAGGATCCTCGTGGCCCTAACCATAAATAAGAAAACTGTAAAAGATATCTATGGGGGTATAAGCTAACAGGCTTAGTGAGAACTATTTCCATAAATAACTTCTTGTAAAAATTTCAAACAAGTTGTTTAAATAATCAAATGTGATGCAACATATATGTTGGGCAAACAAGCATATAGTTTTTCGGAAACTATATGTTGAATGGATTTGTGCCATCCATATGGGGTTTGGTGATACTTAACCTCAAAACAAGTAGTTTTAGTTAAAAAGTTTTATGCTCACGAGCACTCATCGCCAAGCATTCCGAATCTACTTGATTTGACCTTGCTTTCGGTTCCGCCAAACATTTCCCTTAAGCCGCCAAGCAATCGCTTTCGGATCTTCCGCCAAGTGTTGCTTTTGACATGAGCTTACTATCCTTCTCACCCAAGGATAATAACCCAAAATGCAACGTGACTCAATTCGTGGTATGAATGAATCCATTTATTTATAATGTTATAACATTATTATTATCAAGTTTAAGGTGATCAAGGCATTTCATACAAAGCAAGTGTTATACTAAAACAACCATTTTAAATCAATTTCGGCTTCGATGTTCTTAGGATTCTTTCAAAGAATTAATTAACATACATATCCATTTTCTTTTTCCTAACTCTAATGCAACTAAATTACAAGCACAACAAGTATAACATTTAACGGAAATAAACTCACAATGCCATGTCGACTATTCCTCTATGCGGGTGAGTCGTTCACACACTCCACTTAATCGTAATAATCTTCGGGATAAAGGAATCCTTCCTTGGGGTCACCTAGCCAAAGAAAATACCCATAATGAGTATTCCTTGATGATATTCTTGAATTTTGACAAAACAATGTCAAAAGAACGTTGAAGTTCTTATAAAGGAAAGTTTCAATTTAAAATGACCATAACTTGCTCATTTTAACTTGGAATCGCGCATATAATATACCGATTTCTACCTACTCGAAAAGATCTATTCATTTCTAAAAACTATTTTTGTCAAACTAAACCAATTAAGCCCCGAAACAGTGGTGATGAAATTTACCACGAATTTTCCAACTTAAAAACAACTTGTTCATCCATTCAAAGCTTGCTTGATAAATACTTAGTTATCTATATAGTTGAAAAATTCTCTTTTCATAACATATAACTCATATTTAAGCATGCTCAAGTGTTTTGTTGTCCAATTATTTTTTTGAGTAAAATAATGTCGGTTGAATTTTTAGAAAAAACAGTTTTCGAAAATTGTTTTTGTAAATTTCTTGAAATGAATACCTTTTTCCTTTTGTTTTCTAAAAATGCTTTACTTGGTTTTTATTTATTTTTCCTAAGTAACTTTTTGAAAATAAAATTTTCTATTTTCTAAGTTTTCTATACTAATATTATTTTAGAGTTCTTAGAAAGTACACTATTCTTCCTATTTATTTTTCTGTACAAATTCCTTTGTCTATTTGTTTACAAAATCTTATTTGAAAATTTCTCATTCTTTCCTCATGTCTTATGTTTTTCATAGAAATCATCCATGCATAAAAATTTATTTCTTGTTAAAACAAAGTGGAACAATATGTGACTTAAGAAACTTTTTATAGTAAAAGTAGTTTCTAAAATCTTAGTGGTTTCTTCTTGTAACTGAAAGAGATAACTTATTTATGTTTTCAAACCATATTTTCTTCTTTACATAAACTTATTCTAAGTGTCAAAATCTCCTTTTTTGTCAATTTATTTTTAGAACTTGAACTTTGGACAACAATTTAAATGAACATGAATTATGAGAAAATAATAGCAAGTGAAATAACATAAGTAATAAAGTCAGTATTGGAGTCTTAGATTTTTCAAGGCTCCGAGACTAAGAAGTAGACTAGTCCCAAATAAAAAAATGAAAGAAAGAAAAACTTGTTTTGATTGATGAGGACAAGTGTAAGATAGAGACTAGTCTTAAATTAAAAGGAATAAATAAGTAAATTGAAAGGAATTAATAAATCAATTGCAAAGGAAAATAAATAAATTGCATTGCATAAAAGTAAGTAAA